>JH430667.1:91366-101991 GCA_000239455.1 Strigamia maritima | reverse complement strand
AAAAATGTAAAAAAACCCTTAAACCATCAAAAACAACACAAAAACGTCAAAAAACAATTAAATAACCCACAAACATCAAAACGTCAATATATCGCAATATCGCCGTATATCGCCATATATCGCAATATCGCCATATATCGCAATATCGCCATATATCGTCATATCGCTATATCGTTTCTAGCGATATCGCTGTATTGCGATATATCGCATCGATATCGCTTTTCAAGCAATATCGTATCGCACTGGTTTGGAAAAATATCGCACAGGCCTACTTAGGCCATACACGTCTTTTAATCTGACATACTGAGACTGACTTACTAAATCTGGCCAATATATAAATCTGACACGGACAAACACATTTGACCATTGATAGATAGATAGATAGAATTGATTTTATAGACGCAAGCGACGACTGAGGTCATACACGTCTTTTAATCTGACCAATATAAATCTGACATAAACAAACACATTTGACCATTGATAGATAGATAGATAGAATTGATTTTATAGACGCAAGCGACGACTGAGGTCATACACGTCTTTTAATCTGACCAATATAAATCTGACATAAACAAACACATTTGACCATTGATAGATAGATAGATAGAATTGAGTTTATAGACGCAAGCGGCGACTTAGGCCATACACGTCTCTTAATCTGACATACTGAAACTGTGAAAGTAAATCTGACCAATATAAATCTGACATAGACAAACACATTTGACCATTGATAAACACTACATTCATACATCCTATTGCAGAATGGAATGCAGCATTACATTATCAAAAAAATGGTCAAAAGAGACAAAAGCCACAGAAAAGAAAGCGGAGCAAAAATAGAAGGAAAGATAGATAACCAGAGAACCCATTAGCACCACTGCAGCAGAAAACAAAGTGCCACAGTGGAGTGCACAGGGGAGGCCACGAGGAGGCTGGGCTTGGAAGTTTTCTCCCCCACCTGCAATGTAAAACGATAAGGACCGCATTGGGCTACAGAAATTATGTGAAGGTTACGTGGAAATAAATATCGAAAATTTGCCTAACCTAAATGTGAGATTGATAGCGTACCAGAGACTATTTCCTGTCTTGGCTTCTGCCATACCATGCAATTTAATAAGGGATTTCAACAAGGAGCTCCAAGGTGACCATTCAGTGATATGCCAGATGATACGCCATAAAACTGTCTGGGAAAAAGCAGAAATTCTTAGGAGTTGCTACATAGATGGAGGAGCCCAAAAGACATTCATCCGAACATTAAACCTAAAACAAGTAGGTACAGAAAAATTAAATTTATCCAGACCCCCCCCAGTCGAAACGTGCCATCAATTCAAATTAACGTTTCAATCAGCCAATGAGGACGAGGAGGATCCAGAAGTAGCCATCATCGAGGTGCCCTACGTGACGACAACACCGAGTGAAGTGCCCAACCTGCAGTTGGCAAGTATTGTGAAAAATAAAAACATAAATTTACAAAGTCACCAAGATAATATCTGCTGATGACGTGGCTATATGATTTCAACTCAAAAGGCCAAATACGATATGATGGCCCAACCAAAACTAACCCAACCACCTAAATCACATTCAAAGCGAAAATCGAATGACGGAAGGGAAAAAGATCCAACAGAAAAATTAAGGACAACACGAGAGAGCTCACTGGATATGCAAAACATAAATATAAAAGTATGTCAATTCTGTGAGGCTAATCATGACAGGAAAAACTGCACACTAACCACGAAGGAGCGATTTGTCTCCATGCTTGTGGAAGATCCCTCATGACATGGCCAAGTGCAGGACCAAAATGAAATGCTTTCGGTGTGGTGAGCCGCACCAAACCCCCGCAATGGTCCGAAAAATGCCATCCAAACGCCAATTATGACAAATTGGAGTTCCCAGGAAAGGCCATAAGAAGGCTGGTCTTGGATGTTTTCTCTAGAGCGATAATAAAATTTAGAGAAAAAAAAATTTAGATTTTAGGACGATAATAAAATTTTTAAAACAAATGTAAATAAAAAAATTTTCAAGGCGGAAAAAGATGGTTGGCAGTGAAATTGCAACAGTGTCGACTTTGTTCAGTGTTGAAAAGGAAACTTTCGACCATGGATAAAGAAAAGAAACTTCAATTTTTGAATGAAAAGAAATATAGTTTTGTTGTAAATGCCACATTCATTTCGTAATGGGGTCTTACATACATCATTCATGGTAAAGTGCAGTCTTACAATACAAAGTCGTAAATGCCACACACTTTTACGAGTGCGGTGTAAATGCCACATTTTGAGGAATGCGGGCTTACATTACGAAAGAAATAGATAAAATAGATAAAATGGAAAATGGAACGACTTATATGAATGAACCATGGTAGAGAGAAACCACCACTACCATGGAATGAACAATATCAACCAGAGCTCTCTTTTGGTTCACCGAGACTAGTCAAGTCATCAGTTTATCCAGGAGTGACCACGCGGAGGTAGAGAGTTGGATTTTACACTCCCTAATTTTATGGCTGTAGTTAAACGAAACGGATGCAGATGCGGTGTTGGGTTACACAAGCGCGAATCAGTTAACAGGAATTTATGAAATAAAATAAAACAAATATAAATAAAAATATTCTTCATCTGATATATATATATATATATATATATATATATATATAATATCTTAATGGAAAATTTCAGAAATTACAGAGTTTGCGGCCAGTTTGTAGTGCGCAGTTTAGAAAAGCGAATACCAAAAACTATACTTAATTTTTTTTTGTAACACTATTTATAACCATAAAAAAAGTTATAATTATAAGAGAAAAAGTACCTGCCGCAAACTCTGTATTGAATCAGCCCACTAAAGAAATTTCATGATAAATTGAAAATTTTGATGTCTCACGTGTTAACCAAAGTGATTTATAAAAACCAAAATTTGAGTTCGAAAAGTAACTTGATAGTTTGGAGTTAACAAAAAGAAAGAATAAAAATAGCACTTCATAAAGAATGAAGTTAATGTACAATACCGACAAAATGAATAGCGGGAAAGTTTCAACGAGCCGCGATGCGATGCGATGCGATGCGATGTCATGTCACGTCTCACTTCTTCTCGAATCGCATTGATTCCGCGCATGCGCATATTCTCAGACCAGCATCAAAATCTTAAAAGGTTAATAAAACCCGAGATAAAACGTACCGTACTGTAGTATCGAAAACAAAGGACTATAAATTTTTAAATACCTGAACAAACAATATATAGGTTGATCGAGTTCCAACGTGAGTTTAAATTAATAACCTAAGATAAGAAAATTGTGAACATGATATTGATATTATTGTTGGCAAATGATGATGTGGTTTTTCGTCTTTAGTCTCATTGTGGTGTGTAGACACCATAAGCGAACGTGGTTACAATTAACTTTTCAAAAAAATGTATTATATTGTTTTATACTACGGTATATGATTACTTAATGTGCTTTTTATTTTTGTAGTTTGATAATTAAATATACAATTTAAACAGTAAAAATATGAAATAGGAAATAGGTATCTATTTAATATCAACTTGGTATTTTATTTTTTGAATTTTTACCAAAAGTAAATAATGATTATAATTCATTTTAAAAAAAATTGAGAAAACATGTTTTTGAGATATAAAAATTACATTCATTCATTAAGCATACATTACATGCAATACCTATCACTCACACAATTGAGGATTTTACGTTTGTTCATACATTCGGTGCATTTGTTAATAATTTCCATTTCTATCTACTCGACATATGCGCCATGCGTCATGTTTCTGTGGTCATCATAAAAACTTTCTGATATTTAAAGGAATTGAATCGAATGTGCATGGTTAATAATTTTCAACATTTAATAAGTATTTTTCTAGGGGCTACTGCTTTTCTTCTCAACCATTTTGTCATGTGATATGATGTTTCTATCTCTTTCCAACACTTCCTCATTTCCAGGTTGAACTTGGTATCGCACCTTACTGCTTTCAGGCGCCAGATTGGTTGGCCAAGTCAATTCATGATTTAGATCAACTGAAGGAACTATAACTTGTGCATTTAGCAAACTTATTTGACATTATTGCACTGGCTCAATTTCGAATAATATCTATGATAATACATGATATGATGAATTAAGTAAGATTTTACACTGGCATAGTGGCATTTTGATACTAAATTCATATATAAATGTACCAGTATCTAAAACTGTAACATAAATGACTAGTTTGGTACATTAGTTGATGATTTTTTAAATTTACAGTCTGACACTGCTAAATATTTCAACTAGGTACATAAGTTGAATATTGATCATTCAAAATGAAACTGTTTTTGAACATGATAAATATATAGACTTATACTGAATATTCATCGGGGGAATTGATGACTACACTGTACGATGGCGGTGCTGAATTATCGGCAAAATCAGAATGAAATCCACTGGAAGAGTCTGATGTTGCTGAATCGGTGCTCGCTTTTTTCGTTAAGTCCAGTCCACCATTCCCCATGAATAAGTAGTCATTTTGTTCAGACGGAGTTACCGGAGTCGAATTATTCCCCTGTAATGTTCTCAATACCCATGGATCTTCCAGAGTCGTTGATTCTGATTTCTTCGGAGAAGTCAAAGTACTAGGCACTGGTTTTAGTTCAAAGGCATCATCATCAAAGTTGAATTTTCTAACTTTGTCCACATTTGGATTCTTGTCGTTGTCCAGCAAGCGTGGGCTTCGCATATTCAGGTACTCGCTACCGGTACTGTTTAGCCGTCCGACAGAGTTAACGTTAACGTAGACGGGATCATTAACATTCATGTAATTTGGCGTGTCTGAATCTTCCATCGTGAGGTAATCGTTGTTGTTGCTGGATTCACTCATTACCATATAAGTGTTGTTCAAATCCATGTAATACTAGAAAAAGAAAAAGAAAAAACATAGTAAAATATTCTACGGTACTGGTAACGGCAATAAATCACTTTGCGTATACTGCTTTCCAATTGATCTCCTAGGCGATCGACAAGATCCGTGAATGTTGGTCTGTCTTTAGGATCCGCTTGCCAGCAATCTTGCATTATTTCATAACTGAAAAAAATTAATTTTTTATATCAATTAAGCTTAATTCCATTGGGTATGAGTATAAGCAATTTAGTTTCTCACATATCTGCACTGGCGTATTCCGGATAATCCATTCTGTATCCACTTTTGAGCTTTTTGTAAAATTCTTCATCTATTTCAATGCCAGGATATGGATTGCCACCTAAAGAAAAGAACTCCCAAAGAACAATGCCAAACGACCATCTAAAAAAGAACAAGTTTTATAGATTTGTTGATATTGAAAATCCTATTTTCTTACACATCGCTACTTGCTGAAAAGACTTTGTCTCTGATAGATTCTAAAGCCATCCATTTGATTGGCAGTGGACCCTAAAAAATAATAAGTGTCTATTAGTAATAGGTGTCTATTATGACCTACTTGGTCAAAAAATGTATGACAAAATGTATGGAAATTAGAAAAACCATTTTGCCATACATATTGCCATACATTCTACATTCTTCCATACATTCTACCATACATTCTACATTCTTCCATACATTCTGCCATACATTCTGCTATATATTCTGCAATACAATCTGTCATACATTCTGCCACACATTCTGGCATACATTCTGCCTTATTCTGGCATACATTTTGCCTTAAGCTGGGTTCTCACTTGCGATTTTTCCGCTTTATCGCGCGAATTCCGCGCGGAAAAGTTTCGTCAAAATTGCGCCATTTTTAAAATTGAAAATTTTTCTAGGTTTTTTTTGTATTTTTGCTGCATGTGGAAACCTAGAAAAATTTTCAATTTCAAAAATATCGCAATTTTGAGGCAAAATAAGTTTTAAAAAACCGCAAAACGCAATAAAATCGCGCGATTTTTACCGCAAGTGAGAATCCAGCATAATTCTGCTATACATTCTGTCTTTGTATGCCATACATTCTACCAAACATTTTGCCATACATTTTGTCACACATTTTGCATAAGAGATAAAATTATATAACAAAATGTGGAAATTAGGAAATACATTTTGAAATTATGTGGGGACTAAATACCAGTAAACAGTAACTTACACCTCCTTTTTTCTTGTAATTGGAATACTTGTACAAATCTTTGGCCAATCCAAAATCACATATCTTCACCACATTATTATCAGCAAGAAGAATATTTCTTGCTGCTAAATCTCTATGTACAAACTGAAATATTGGACGAATTATCATTACACTACAGAAAATTATTTCTAAACTTGTCAACCTTTTTCGATGCCAGATATTCCATTCCTCTGGCAACTTGAAAGGCAAAACACAGTAAATCACAGGTGCTGAGAGGTCTTCCTTTGGTGTCGCTTTTCAAACAGGTCAAATAATCCGACTCGCCGGACGCAGCCGTGTTTCCGGAGCACATGGGACTCGGACTTGCACTTAACAGACTGGTGTCAGTGAGGGCAGTGACGTCACAGTCCGAAGCAAAATTAAAGTTATTGTAGTGACTGTGGGAAAATTTTAAATCTGCATAATGTAGTGGTCTAGTATTGCTAAATAAACAAGGAAAGCGCTGTGTGAGTTAAATAAATGCATGCAACAAGCAAAAAAAAAGAATTAAATAAATAAATTATTAACATGCACTTAATTTTGTTTTTAAAAAAAATAATGCATTATGACAAAGTGCAATCAAACTGAATGTCAAAAACATCATAATACGTGCCATTAGTTTGAAATAATATGAAAATTACTGAAGACAATTCTACCGATACATCGATACATCAAATGTGCTCCAGACAATTGGATCTGCTGATGAGATTTTCGATAATCGAAAGAACTAATGGTAAGTTTTGATGTATGTCTGTAGAATTGTCTTCAGTATAAACTGTATGTAAATTTTATTTTATTAGTTTGGTTAACAACAATATATTAATTATGTACCCATAAACAATGCTGGCTGACGTAGTCTTGTCAGTGTCTATACTTTGGTCCGGCTCGTAAATATTACTGAACCGAGGACTCAGTTTTCCTGTCACAGGATCAATTTGGTTAACAAAATTTTCTCGGTGTGTTAAAAAGAAATGCCTCAAATTTCCAAAACGGCAATATTCAACAATAACTAAAAGTTCCCCTAATTAAATAAAGAAATAAATTAAATTTCATTGTAAAATGTCTTCATTCATGTATTTTTTTTTTTTTTTTTTTTTTTTTTTTTTTTATTACCATTTTTGATATTTTTCGTCACTGCTCCTAGTAAATTGACAACATTCAAATGTCTTCCTAAATGAATCATCACCTTGAGTTCTTGCATCAGAGCTTTCTTCTGATTTAAATCAGCTCTTTCTATTAAATTAATAATAAAAAAAAATAATAATTAGTAATTAGTATTCTGAATTATGAACATTGAAGGTCCAAATTACGTTTTAGCATTTTTACAGCGACAGTTGTTGACACTTCGCCGTCTTGCAATCCGATTGCTTCGGCTTTCAAAACTCGACCGAAAGCCCCTTGACCTACGGTTTTACCAAGTTTAAGTCTTTCTTTTGGGAATTCCCACCGCTTGTCGTATGGAAGCAACTCAACTTGATCATCGAATGGCAAATCAGGATTATAACTATTAATATCTCCTTGTTCAAAGAGCAGTTGGCTGATCATTTCCAGTTCACGCCGTTCTTGCTGTAAAGTAAAGAAAAATATTATTATTATACGTATTATATTGGCCATTATTGTATACAGTACTTACTCTTTCGCCAATAAGTTTTTTAATTAAAACTCCAGCTAAAAATACAATAGTTGTGCTAATGAGGACTATTCCAATAATTGTACCAGTGCTCCATGAATTAATGTCCATTTGAGTTGACTGCAATGAAGCACCACCCGACACTTCAATCGTAACGTTTGTTGTAATTATACCACCGGTATTAAATGCTTTGCAAGTATATACGCCGCTATCTTCATCTCGAACACGTTTAATATTCTTGAAAAAATAAAAAAAAAAAAATAAAATAATTAATTTAATTTTTAATTTAAAATTAACTCTATTTTTTTTTTTTTTTTACCAATTGAGTGTCATCATTAGACAGATCTAAATACGCCATTGATGTATGATTAAGTCGCACGCCATTTTTCCACCAATTAACGGACGGCCTTGGAACACCAGTAGTAACGCATGTTAATTGAAGCGAAGTATCCAGAACAACAGATATAACCGATCCGTTCATGTTAGTTTCATTAATAAATGTTGGTTTCACAATTTCTAATTTTTTAAAAAAAAAAAAAAAAAATTAAATGAAATTTAATTTTTTCAAACATTTAAATTTTTTCTGAACCTTTAACTGGAAGAAAAGTAAACATTTCTAGAGTTTTATATTTCTCAATATTCCTTTTATGCGCAATACACTTATAAGTTCCGCTTTGATTTCGCCAAATCGGTTGGAACCGAAGAGTTACCACATGCGAGTACTGCGTGTCATCTTGAATTACAAACATCGACGACTGATTCTGCATCACAGGATTATATCCATAGTTCTTCTTATCTGGTCTCCATTGCCATTCCACTTTGGAATAATTGAATACATTAGCACCGCATTTCAAACTGTAAGAATTCTTCTCCACAACTTCTTTACTACTCGACTTAATATTAAAACCATTATCAAAATCCGACACAATGAAAGGCATAGTAGCATATCCTTGTTGCTCGAGACTATTTATTCCTTTACAGCGATAATATCCCGATTTTTGCGCTTTTAATGCCAGAGTACTACGCATTATGCCTGGATCGGTCGGATCTTCGACGTCTTTTGCGATTTCTCCATTTTTACCGCTCCGTTCAATCGGAACAAAAACAGATTGACAATTCGGTTTCAGACAAAGTTGAAATTCCCAAAAAATCACGGGACGTGGATTTCCTTGAGCAATGCACGATAACTTCTCTTGTTTACTGCTCGTGTAATAAGATTTCACTTGTTCAAGTAGAACAGAAGGTTCCTCTGTGAAATTTTAGAAAAAAAATAAACTTAATCTAGTTTTTTTTTTTTTTAATTTTTTTCATAATTTGTTTGGCATTATGTTTACCTAAAATGTTCAATTTGACAGAAATCTGCCTCATTTTTTCACACACAGCAGCTGTTACTGTATATTCTCCAGAGTCAGAGCGATTGGGTTTCTTGATAAGCAAAGTGGTGTTGGTTTGTGTTATATTCACTACGTATTTCTCGCCGGTTCCTTGTTTTATGTCGACTCCGTTCTTCTGCCAGACTATAGTAGGACTTGGAAATGCCTCGACACGGATAACAAAACGGACTTCTTTTTCTCTTCTAGATGATATGTTGATTGTCTCTAATAAATCAGTTGTTAGGTTGATATGACAAGTATTGTCTATAAAAAAAAAATTAAATAAAAATAAATCATACTGGTCAAATGGTTAAAATCTGTATACATGATTGGTCATGAGCCCCTTTTGAGCTACCAATTGAAAAATATCAAAAAATTTCAAAGGGGGTGAGAGAACAGCATTAAACTGACTTCAACCGTCACACTCCTTTACAAATTTCCATGAGCACGTGATCAAATAATCATTATAGCCAAATTTCCTGTGATGTCAATGTTCCATACTTACTGAATACTTTGATGTGTTTATCCCTTTGACTTTTCTTGCCTGTGTGGTCTGTTAAAATACATGTGTAAACTCCTTGATCAGATAACTGCGCATTGGTTACAGTCAAATTGCGAGTGACTTCTCGAAATACGTAGCCGTTGTTGCTAGTTCTATCGGCTGCCGTTGTGTTGCCTTCAATAATTCTAGAATCCTAAAAATATATTTCAAATAATAAATAAATAAATAAATAAATAAATTAATAAATAAATAAATAAATAAATAAATAATTGTATCACAAATTATATATTTATTTCTTCTTCTTACCCCTTTGTTTGGCAAAGTCCAATTCATAAATAACATTGTTCCTGTATCAATATTTGCAATGCACGTAAGTGTGAAGCTTCCATTGAGTATAACATGAGTACCACTGTCATCTATGTGTGGTGGTGGGGGACCACTAGTGTCCGCTTTATTAAAAAAATAAAATATTAATTCAAATTGTCTAGATGTGAAATTTAATAATGATTATTTTATGTGTTAGTAAATAAAAAAAATAGGGGTCGTGAAAAATACAGACAAAAAAAAAAAACAAAAAAAAAAACAAACAAACCACCAAAAAAGTGCAAAGAAATAAATAAAATGTAAACTATTACTATGATAGACAGTGCGAAGCGGTGTGAAGTGAAAACTACCATACGATTAATACACTTTGAATGAAAAATTACGTCTAGAACAATACAAAATGAAGTTTGAACATGCAGAAGACCAATACCATGCAGAAAGATTCCATCTAACGACACATATATATATATAGGTATATATTTTTTCTTTTTCTACTTACGGTGCCATAAAAGAAAAATTGAAACAGACTGAGTAGTATTTCCCAGCACACCTATGCAATCAAATTGAGTACTGAAGAAGATGTCAGCATAGAATAAAACAAAGCCTTTTTTTGCATCAAATTTCACTTCGCCAAGTCTTGTTGATACCTGAAGTTGAGACCCATTTCAAACAAAAAAAATTAAGAAAAAAAAA
>JH430667.1:56185-79440 GCA_000239455.1 Strigamia maritima | reverse complement strand
TTTTTTTTTTTTTTTTTTTTTTTTTTATTTATTTTTAATAATTTTTTTTGAATATTTATTACGGGCCTTGAGAAATTCTTGACATTCCATTGAGAAACCACAGACAAATCCGGTTTGTGACTTTGTAGTATAGTAGAACTACTCATGCCGATCACCTCGCACTTTTTGCACGAATTTCAACACCCACTGGATTATCTGGAACTGGATGACGCGTCTCAAGGAAGGCCAAACTATACTTACTTATAGTAAGAATTGCACAATATCAGTTTTTTGTTTGAATTTTGACCGACGGAAATAAAATGTCAATAAATTTGCGTAAATCAGTTTTAGAGAATTGTTATCAACACTTGGGTCACATTTTTCCTATTATTCAAATTTATATTTTTAATTTTTTTTTGAATATCAAATTGCTTCATATCGGGTGTGGAGAATTTTGCAAACTGAGATGTAGAAATGATTTCACTTTAACTGCAAATATGTTGGCTAATCAGCATCTCGTGATCAAAATTGACATGCTGCAGAAGTTGGTGCAACTCTATAATAGTGAATTAAGGGATTAAATTAATTGTGTTTTATCAAGATACGGATATTAGAGAGATAAAAACCCCACTAAAAAATTATCCCGCTAATAACCTTGACCTTATGAATCTAAATAATCTCTTGCTTCAACGGATCCCACTTAAGGAAATGTTTTTGTGATGAACCAGAATAACAGTAAATTTTTGAATTAATTAAATTAATTGGCAGATAAAAATGGGACAACAAATTACATTTGAAATGAGAAAAATTGCAAATATAAATCTTAAAACAACAAAAAAAATTTCAAGTGTTTTTTTTGTTTCATAACTAACATCCACTTTGGGTCCCTGCAAACCATGACTTACTTGTTAGCCCATACGGCACGTCTGCACTCAAAAAACCATTTTTCTCAAAATGTAAAAAACTCGAAAAAAAAAATGTTTAAAGAGTTTAGAACATTTTTATTGGTCCATTGGATCAAACATCATTTAAAACCCTTAAATAATTTTTCAAAAATTATTTTAAAAAATATTTTTATTTTCGAGTTATATCCCAATGGTGAAGTTCTGAAAACGAGCAGACGACAATATGAAAGAGAAATAAAAACGAAACGAGACCAAATCGAGAATTTGCGCGGTAGTTACCAGTTGTGAAGTACAACTTAACAAGTTCCAACAAGCTCTACTAAATAAATTTTTTTTTAAATGTTTGAAAAACTTTAAAAAAAATAAATAAAAATCATTTAGGCCATTTTCAGAGATGGCAAAAATTATTCAGATACAAAATATCTGTTGTCGTAAACCCTTTTAAGCGCCAGCCCTGTGTGCTAGAACCAAAGTCAATCCCTTCTTTGTTAATTTGTTATCTCTGAATGAATTCTTACTTTAAATTCTGAATGCTTGAAACTATTAGAGATTTTTTTAAATCATAGTCTCACAGAAGGTCATATATGGCGTATTTGGTAAATGCCACACTCATGCATTGGAATGCAGTCTTACAATACCAAATCAGTAATAAAAAAAACATTAAAAAATTCCCAAAACATCTAAACACAAATAGATAAGACAGCAATGGAAGTAAAAATGGAAGTAAACGAAGTGCAAAATAGTAAAACAGAAAGAAAACTAAAAAAAACTCAACTCCAAAGCTTCAGCAATGTGAAGAAAACAATTGACCATTGAAAAAAGTAACAAAGAAAATAGCATCTTTATGTGAGTATCGATCATTTTGCCGAATAGTCGATTGTCCGAAATTCAAAAAAACGGACCGGTACGTTCGTCAGAAGGATTTCGGACAAACGTACATTCGGACAAACGTTTTGCACGTCATTGCAAATGTCCAATTGTTGCAAAACTTGTCTCTAAAATGCTCCATATTTCCCAAATTCTGAGTTTTTCATCATCTAAATTCAAAATATACAAAATGTTTAATTTCAATTAAACTCATTTTGGCTAATAACTATAAAAAACTAAACTTCTGGGAACTTTTTACAAGTTTTTATTGTTATTATTCTAATTTTTTTGTTGATTTATTTGTTAAATTCATCTTTTTAGACTCCGGATCATCTTGGCGACTTTGCTCCCTCCGTAGCGAATCGATTTAAATAACCCAGCCGTTAAAATGCCTTTCAAACTCTGCGTCCAACTGGACTTCCGAACAATTTGTTCTATTCCTACATTTTTACATTCAATTAATTATTTATTCATTTATTATTCATTAGTTATGTTTATAATTTCTCACCTATTGATATCATTTCGGCGCAATCAACGTCTTGTGCCGTAGCACTCAGAATTTCTTCAACATCCAAATAGCGACCATCGCGATGCCATTTAATGACCAATCTGTGCTGTAGCTGCTTCGGTATTAAATTTAAATGATGCAACCGTGCGCCCGAACTGCAATCTTGCTAAAAAATTAATCCAGACATCAATTTCGAATAAAACTCGAGTAAAACAACACTAAAACCTCCATTGTCTGCTTTGATTCATCCCAATATAAAAGCTGCGACATGTTTTTAATATGTGGTCTATACAAATTTCGAAATTCCTCAACTTGCGGTATGACAATATCGATAACTTTGTTGCGATTTTCACCTAGTATCATTCGAAAATCCCCTAAAAGATGTATTTTACATTATTTTAATTGATTTAAAGTTGGTGAGTCACATTAGTGATGAATACCTTTGTACGATAACCCAGCTAGATGTATGTACAAGTCTTGTTCAGTGAAAACTTCTGGTAGTTGTAACAGCGCTGCGTGTAATGCACTGTGTAAATTCACTTTAAGTGCCGATTGCATCGATGGCTGGTTTGGCTCTTTCAATATGTGAACCTGCAAACTGGGTTCATCATTTTTCTTTAAAATTTCATCCCGGTTTATGTTTTACCGGTTTATGTAATCTGCCGGCAACGTATAACGTCTCCCAATCCAGTAAATCGGTAATTAATTTCGAGGTGCTTATCACACCATACTTTATCACCTGTAAAATAAATAAATAAATAAATAAATAAATAAATAAAACAAACAAATAAGTAAATACATAAATTCAATAAAATACAGGTAGAACATTGGTTTAACGAAGAGCTTTTTAACGAATTTAACAACCGAAAATTAATTTTTTGCTCTTGGCAACACTGAAGTAAATGCAAATTATATTTTATTTAATAAAATTTGATCGTAATTTTCCTATTTTGTGTTTAAAACAACATCTGGTTTTACCTAATCTTTTAGTAATAATGCACAAAACTGTTCATAAAATATTTCTTCAATAACCAGTACTATTTAACAGCTAATCAACAACTTATATATATATTTTTAGCTGTTTATCAACGAAATTTTCCTTTTTTACAATAGCTTTGGACGATTTTATTAAAAATTTCATTCTAAAAAATTATTTTCTCGGTTTCATGTCGCTAAATAAACCAAAATTCTACCTGTAGGTTCAAGTGTAACTGTTTAAATTTATTTTATTTTTTTAACCTTATTTTCAAATGGAACTAATGTGTTAAAATAAATATTTGCTCCTAAATTCTGTTGAATTCTTGAAATGAAGTTGGCGCCTCCTAAGCGCAATAACGAGTAATGTCTCGGATTTAATTTTAGGTTTTCTGCGTGCCAAGCGGTTGGGTTATCAACTGCAATAATGAAATCAATCATACGTCCCTGAAAACAAAAAACAAAAGAAAATGAATACAGTTTTTAATGTTCTATTAAATACGATTTTTGTTTTTCATTTCACCTTCGATAAATCTTGTCCTCCTTGTCTGAAAATGGCCGAGCCATAGGCGAACGCAAACGAAAAATTTTGTGGAAAAAGTCTAAGGACTCGACGTAACATGTCGTCCACTATTAAACTCATTTTGTTGTTGAGATATTTCTGGATACGGTGTTTCTTTTTAAAAGTTCCGTCCAAAGTTGGTTAGTTATCCCTAGTTCCGTCTTCGGCTGAAACTAAAACCGGAACTGATAAACAGAAGCGTATAATCGATCAATTGAGTAATGGATGTAAATAAAAGCATTTAAACGATTTTTTTGTCAAAATGTATGATGGCTTTGATGATATATATATTTTTTTGACTGATTATCGAATTTTTGTGACATTAGGTTCGTGTGTAAAGTGACCAAGTACTGAAATCAAATATGGCGGTTGGTAATTTATTTCACTACCAATATTAATAATACCAATAAAACATGACTTTTTAAATACTGTATATAAAAAACACATCAAGCATAAACTTTTATTTAGATAAGGCTTACACCAAAGCATTTTATAATACTTAAATCACCAAAAAATTCAGAAAAAAGAGAAAAAAACACATCATTATCATCATCATAAAAAAGTACAATAATCAACTTTACAAAATGTACAATTTATTTTTCATTTAAAAAAAAATGCTTAAATAAATTTAACAAAAAATCCTTTATTCCGTAATACTTTTTTTATTTTACATCTTATAATTGAATAAAAAATTATCTGCTCAGTCATATACCTCAGTCATATATATAATTAACAATTTACAGTTACAAACATCAAGATTAAGCACATGGTTTCTTCATACACAAGAAAAACACGTACAACGAAGGAAGCCTCAAAAAACTCAATCCTCAACGATTCGGAACTAACTAACAAAATGGCGACGCAGTAGGATCGATTGTCTTGAACACATCTTTCAAAGAAGAATTATCAACAACAGTCCTATCCGCCATTTTATTATTCTCCTCCTTCCTCGCCATTTGAGTCGTTTCAACTTTCGCTGCTCCCGAATCGGCGCTGCATCTCCGTTGCTGGAACCTTTTACTCCGTACTCCGTCGTACGGAGTACGTTCCCTTACACTCGGCAACCCACAATGACGACCAATGATGGGCGCACTCGCGTTCCTCCCTCCGAGCCTCGGATCCGAGCGACCGGACCAGTGGTCCGGCTGTTTGGGCCTTATTTCGGTCGGACTCATCAGATAGGGATTGGGCGGCTCCACCGGCGGTAAAACGATGGGCGGTAAGCTCGGCATGAGCGGCTCTTTGGGCGGTGACCCGAGTAGACTGGATAAACCGTTTTGAGCAAGAACCGGAAGTTTCTCTTCAATGGCGGCCACGTTTTCGAGTTTTTCCGTCTTTTCGACGACGCTCGTCGCTTTTCTTTCCGCTTTGTGGTTCTCTTTTTTCAGTCGGGGGTCGTTGACGACCCGCGGGTCCGTCTTGCAGGCGGTGTTCGCGAGGACTTGGGCGTAGTTCGGCAGAGAGATGGTCATGGCGCGGAGTTTGTACGTTTGTATGGGGTAGTTGTCGTCGGTCGAGTGAGTGGGACATGTGACGTCACTGGGTGGTTGTTCGGGTTGTTGGCGCATGTCTTTGTCAGTACGGCCGAAGGTGTCCATGGCGAATTGGAGGTTCTGGTGGAGGTCTGGGACACGTGGTTCGGTTTTCGCGTGCGTGTGGGATTTTTCGGTCCACTGGCGTTCGAAGCGGTTGGTTTCTCTTGGGCCTTCTCTGGGGTCGGGTCGGGAAGATTTGCGTTTGCGAGGGTCTCGCATGTCTCGGTCGAGGATTCGATTTGAGAGTCGGTTGTTGGTTTGGGGTTTTGCGTTGGGCGGACAGTTGTTGCCGGTTTTGTATAAAAGGCCGATCATTTTAGCGATGTCGATCGGCGGAGGGATGTTCATCGAGGCTGAAGATTGCGGTGGCTGAAAAAAAAACATTATTTTTTAGTTAATAAAGTGATTTAATCTAGAAATGACGTCATAACTCATAATCAATGAATGTTAGTTAAAATTTTATCATAAACAACAAAAATCGACAAAAATTAGTTAAAAACAACAAAATTTACCAAAATGTTGTCGAAATCAACATAAATCAACTTATTTTTTTATCAAAATTAACAAAAACCGACCAATAAAATGCCAAAATCGACCAATAAATTGTCAAAATCAACAAAAATCAACCAATAAATTGTCAAAATCAACAAAAATCGACCAATAAATTGTCAAAATCAACAAAAATCGACCAATAAATTGTCAAAATCAACAAAAATCGACCAATAAATTGTCAAAATCAACAAAAATCGACCAATAAATTGTCAAAATCAACAAAAATCGACCAATAAATTGTCAAAATCAACAAAAATCGACCAATAAATTGTCAAAATCGTCATTTACGGTTCATCCTTATTCCTTAACCACCAAACAACCAAATTTACTTGTTGTTGCAATTTCTTCAGTACATCCGTCAAAGGTTTATCGCCCTCTGTATCATCATCTTCATCGCTCGAATACCAATTCTCCTCTTTCTCAGCTTCCTCGTCCTTCTTCTGATCATTTCGATCCGATTCGTCCTGACTATTCTCAGCTTCGCGTTGTTGCTAAACCAAAACCAAAAATTAAATTCACAGAAAAAAAAAAAATTCAAATAAAAAAATATATCACCTGTTGGATTCTTAAAAACAACTCCCTCTGTTTCTTAGGAAGGTGCGATGGAATGGCGATCGGTGCTCCCAACACCTTTTTCATCTCACTCTCACTGTCGCTCGAAGCTAACCGATTCCTCTCGTCGTCTTCATCGGACCCTTTAGCGACCGAATCAATCGCATTGTGGACATCTATTAACTTCCTCATGTCCACGTCTTGCAGGGGGAACTCGAAATCTTTCGACGAGCGCCTCTCATGTTCGGGAGACGGACTCCTCTTTGTGCCGTCCTTTGTTGATACAGTTTCCGAGTAGAAATTGGGTCTGACCGGGCTGTCGCCGTCAGGTGGACTGGGCATCGGAGTTGTTGATGTCGGGGTGCCGACTTGGATGTCGAAGAGAGATGGAATTTTCCTTAAATCGGAATCGCCGTGGCGTGGGGGTGAACCCAGTAAAGATTGTTTCGACCTTTTAGGAGACTGTGGGTGGAATTCTTCTTCTTTATTTGAATCTAGGTACTAAAAAAGAAAATTAAAATTAAAAAATTATCTAAAGTTACTTTTTCATATAAAAAATGTCTAAAATTTCATTCTTAATATGAAAATTGTCTAAAATTTCATTTTTTATATGAAAATTGCCTAAATTTTTAATTTTAAAAAACAAAAAAATGAAAATCTAGACAATTTTTGTATGAAAAATGACTTTATAGACTAAAAAGTCATTTTTTCATATAAAAATTGTCTAAAAAATCATTTTTTCATATAAAAATTGTCTAAAAAATCATTTTTTTCATATAAAAATTGTCTAAAAAGTCATTTTTTCATATAAGTTTGTCTAAAAAGTCATGAATGGATATTACAATCCGAGAATGTAGAGGACATTCTGTAATGGCCTACTTAAATATCAGAGCTACATTGTTTTTTAGCTTTCCGATTACATAAAATTGTCTCATTTTTCATATAAAAATTATCTAAATTTTCATTTTTTTTTAATGTAAAAATTGCCTAATACTTTTCCACATAAAATTATTTTCAGTCAAACATTTACCCTTTCTAGAACTCTCCTCATTTCATCGGACAACGGTTCGTGCGAGAACTTGCACTGATCTTGCGAATAACATTTCGCCCCTGTGTGGAAGAATTTACATGGAAATTCATCTAAAATAAACATTAAGGGGAAAAAAAAAGCAAATTTTTGTGTCTTTAAAAAAAATTGTTTTAGTAAATAATTTTCAAAAAGGATACTGTGCATGAATAAACATTTCTCTCCCTTGCTGCAGAACCCGTTTAAATAGAATTTACATAAATCTTGTTTTCTGGCCGGCGCAACATCGTGTAAAAATGTACATTCGTTGCCCTTGTTACATTTTCCTTCGAGGAAAAATTTGCAGGTTGTTTTGTGCCTGACTTCTCTCCTTTTTCCTTTCCCGGGAAATTGATGTTTCTTGCTCTTCTTCTTTTCCGGTCCTGCAGTGTTCCCCGATGCTTTTCTCTTTTTGCCAGTGCTAGGTGTTACAGGACCTTTCCGCACCCTGTTGTTTTTCCTCGCTCTGGTGGCTAAATTATTCTGGGGAGAACTGTAAAAATATAAAAATATGGAAAAATGGAAAAATGAATTTCAGCACTATTTGAAGAAAAAAAAAAGAAAAAATTTTGCTCACAAAAATTTAAAGGTTTTTTTTGAGATTATGTGACAATTTTTTGGACGTTAATTCAATCACTTGAAAGTAAATAACCAAATTTCTAAGTTTTTTAAAAATAAAATCAAGTTTTCTCACTTTTTTTTTTTAAAAATTCAATTTTTTTTTTTTTTTTATAATTTCTAAGAATTTTTACCTATTAAATTCCTCAGTTGAATCAATCGTCGTTGCAGACTTGAATTGCCAATCATCCACCACCTTATCATGATCCACGTACCACGGATTTTTCTTCTTTTTCTGTAAAATATCATTGTATAATTTAAAAAAAAAACAAACAAATTAACAAACCAAAAACGAAATAAACAATAAAATTACTTTAATTTTTTTGTTGTTGCTATTAATAATTTTAGTGTCAGTTTCCACCTTCTTCTCTTTATTCTCCTGCACCTCAGCATTATCACCCAACTACCGGTTTTTCTTTCTTTTTTTCTTCTTCTTCTTCTTTTTCTGCGACATTTCTACATCAGACAAACTCTTCCCGACAATTTGTTGATTTTGCCACTCATTTTCGACATTTAAATTCGACATAGTTTTCTCCTCTTCAGAATCGATTATTTCTCCTTCTTCTACTTCACCACCTTCGCCGTCCTCGTCATTAGAATGATCCGATAATTCATTTTGACAACTAAAAAACAAAAAAAAATAAATAAATATTAATAAATTTAAAAAAAAAAAAANAAAAAAAAAAAGAAAAAACAAACAAAACTAAACAAATAAAAATAAAATAATTAAATATTTAAAAAAAAAAAAAAAAAAAAAAAAAAAAAAGAAAACAACAAACTAACAATAAAAAACCAAATTAAACAATTTTTCCAAATCAAAAATTTAATTTTACCAGTAAACCAATCATTTCCCAACCCCAAAGTGCCCTTAACATCCTCGAAACAAATAAAAATTTTATATAAAAAAAACAACATCGAAGCCATCGTTAAAAGTAACACAATGCACGCCATTTTATTAATAGGCCTATTTTCCAAACCGGATACTTATTTATTTTATTATTCATTTCGCCATAACTACTTTTATTCATTCAATAGAAATCCTAATCCAAACAAAATGTCGTCTCAAAGTCAGATTGCGCAACAATCACTACGTCATACTAATCACGTGACTGCCACAAACTGACGCAACATCTCCTAGTGTCACAATTGAATACTAACGAACGAAGCCACGCCTCTCACGGCCGCTTCTGCGCTATTGAGTGTTTTTTCATGAGTAAATTGAATGAAAGTAGGTTAAATACTTACCAAATGGTCTTTGTACCCAAACGGGAAGCAAAAAAGTCATTACCCTTCCTATCTTATCTTAAAACGTTGATTTTTCCCAATTTACTATACAAAACTAATGAAAAACTAAAGGGGCACCATTATTATTATTATTATTATTATTATTGCGTCAGAGCGCCGTCTTTGAAGAAAATCACCAATAAATCACTTTCTTCCGTTTAATTGTTGCTGCATATTTTAACGAGGAAATTGCAGTTTGACTTTTTTTCTTTCTATTTTTCATATTTACGTGCTTAGTGGGCCGAGCGAGTGACAAGAGAGCCAAAGCGCCCTCTATTACAAAGCGATGACGCCATTTTCGCTCTCGTCATCGAATCCGGAATAAAATCATGCCATCCGTTTAAAAATAACACCTATCCCAATAATAGATCGGTCATTGAACACCGATCCACTCGTATTTTCTACTACGAGCTCACGGATGGCGAAATTTTCTCCTCTCCCCCAACAAAGTAAAAAAAAAAAATGGCGCCGCCATAATGACGCCGCACAAGCTCCGCCCACGATCCGAAAAATGTTGGATCGAAAAGTATAACACGAAGCCAAGCCTGCCAATTTCACAACTTTTCCTCGATGGGAATCGTTAAAAAAAAATCTATTTTTGAACTAAGGAACTGGTTGAAACGAGTCGAAACGACCGTTTGGGACAAGGTGGATGGGGATGGGTGGAAAATGTGATGCTAATTTATGCGGCACTGACTGATACAGGAAATAAAATGGAAAAAAAATTTTCAAAAAAAAAAAATATTTTCAAAAAAATTGAAATTAAATAAATATATATCCAGATTGGTTTTGTAAAAAAAAGTTTGGAATTGAAAACTGATTTGGAAAAAGGTTGTTAAGTGTTGGCTCCGTATTGTGGCGGTACTCAACCTTTCTTTTTCTCCATCGTCATCGTGTTTGAATGTGTCTTTGTCTCCCCTCGCCGCGCAGGGCGGGGGATTGGCAAACACGCTATCAAGGGCCATTTTGCACAGTTTATGAGGGATAACTGTTCACAGTGAGAGTAGAAAACTATTTCAGTTGTTGTAGTTGTTTTGGAGAAGTCCGTTGGCTTGATTGTTGTTGGTTAAAAAAAGGAAAACAGGGATGAAATGAAATCCTCTGTCAGTGCGTATGTGTAATGGCGCACACTGGCGGATTCAAACTAAAAATGGCTTTGTGCGATGACGTCATTCTTTATAGGTTGTTTGACGGTTTGAAGGTTAGTTGGAAAAGGTGGAATCAAACGGAAATCTTGATTGTGTATTGGGTTTTATCTAGAATTGATATTTGATAAAGTGTAAAGTGACTGATAAGTGTATAGTTAAAACATTAAATTGTTTTAAAATCATTGTTGCGTGTTTGTTTTATTAGGTTTGTTCGGAAATAATGGAAATAATAAATGGATATCACGTTTTTTCGTTGTTATTATCACATATTGAACGTTGAGTTTTTATTGGGTCAGGTTTCTGGCCAAAACAAAAAGTATGAACAAAATTGTATACATGCAAAGTCGATTTTCTAACAAAAAAAGGATATAAAACGCTTGTTTATCTATTTAAAATGGACTTTCAAGTCTCTAGGAAAGGTCTTTACAATATCTCCTTTTCGTGATACCTGATATCTAATAAAAAAACAAAAAACAACTTTATTTTAATATTATTATTATTCCGATAAAATGTAAAATTAAAAGTGAATTTGAATTAGCCTACGTGAATTTGCTATTTACAAATTGTAAATATTTGTAAATAAAACAACATGAGATAAATGAAGTATTTATTTATTTATTTATTTAAACTCAAGTTTGAGTAATTACGCAGTAAAACGACATGATAAAGTTATTGATAAGGAAAGATGTAAACTGACAGTGTTTCCAAATTACAAATTTACATTTCCCGTCCAGCCCGTCATCCTTGGTTGGAATTTTCGTTGATTCCAGAGGCATTATGAAGTAGCTCCGTCCTATGAGGCAGTAGGAAATTAATATATCAATAGGAGATAGATTGTTCCCATGGTTCGTTTCTGCGATCCGATCTCATTGGCTAAGAATTTTTTACATTTATTTTAATTGCAAATAATCATGTTATGTTGAAGAACGTCATCGTGGATTCCTTGTCAAATTTTATACAATCTATCAAAAGCAGCTTGGAGTCGCCATGTTGAGTCAAGAGTTTTTATTGAAAATAAACTGCCGCCAGATGGCAGTATACAACGACTCACAATCACAAGTCATCTGACCTTGACCTGAATTTAAGTTATACCAAAACAAACAAAACAAAATTAAATGAAATGGATATGGTATTAGAGACTGATCATTTCCTGAAACCCTACAGTTCAATTCATGATATACATACTGGTGGTATCACAATTTGTTTTTCCTGTAAAATGGCATTTTGGATAGGGTCATGGCATTTTACAGGAAAAACAAATTGCTCAATAAGTTCAATAATCAATTTTTATAGTTTATTGTTTTTATGGTTACCAAAAAACCCTATCGTAAGGATTTAAGAGGATAGGGAATAAAGAGTTTTTTTGGTAACAATAAAAATTGATTATTGAACTCTTGGAGGCTCAAGAGCCATGAATGATAACACCAGCAGAAAGAAACAGTGAACACTTCATGGAGCGAGCTCCACCACATCATAGAGCTGCAATTTCAATTTCCAGTCCACTTTACCCAGTAAAGTGAGATCAGCCCGCAGCAGGCATTAGGCTAGGACGTAAGAAAAGTGAACTGGAAATTGAAATTGGAGCACTCCATGCAGTGGAGCTGGCTCCATGTTTTGTTGTGAGCCCCCCAAAAGTACAATACTCAATTTTTCAAATGTCATATTGTCTTCAAATTCAATTTGATCACTTTTTAAATTAAACTGAATACATGACTACACTGAATACATGACTACACTGAATACATGACTACACTGAATACATGACTACACTGAATACATGACTAAACTGAATACATGACTAAACTGAACACATGACTAAACTGAACACATGACTAAACTGAACACATGACTAAACTGAACACATGACTAAGCTGAATACATGACTAAACTGAACACATGACTAAACTGAACACATGACTAATTGTTTTCATCAAGACAATATTACATGACATAAAATAGTGAACAGTACTACAACAATTCGTGCACGAAACTGTGAAGTGGGTATGCTTAGGCAAAACTACCCATAATTCTGCGCGAAAAATCCAGGAGTGAGTGAGCGAGCGAGTTCTGTGTTTTGTCGATTAAGGATGGCGGCGTTTATTACAAATTGCGGCCAAGTGATGGGGCCGTAATTCGAGGGCGGCGTTTAAATCGTTTGGTCATAAATTGCGTTTCATGTACGCAACTTTTTAAAGTTAAAAACAACTTAAAAAGTTGCATACCGTAGAATGGGGATACTTTGGCCCATTTTCGCTCTTATTTTATAAATAAAACTTTGAGTATTTCACTTTACAGGCTGAGAATAACATGTTAGGGGCAACTTGACCCATAGAATACAATGGTGTTATTTAAAAAATTAAAATTTAATTTATGTCTACTTTTTTTTAAAAAAAATTGGTGAGTCAAAGTTACCTACTTTTTGAAATTTTTATGACTGAGTTTATATTAATTAGTATGACTAAAAATCTTTAGGATTAGAGAGAAAACATAATAGTGCATCAATTAAAAATAATAAAACAAAAAAAACAGTCACCATCGTATGTAGGTTATCTGACACAACTTTCTCAGCTTAAAAATTTTCCTCGTCCCAGTAGTTAGCCATTTGCAATTTTGTGCAGTCCTATTATTTACTTAAGAAATTAATTTATTCTAAAAAGTTATTCCTAAAGGATTTATTTATTGATTAAAAAAATTGAATTTATTCGAAACTTTAAAAAAGATATAAGAATAAATACAAAAAAATGCATGGTGGGGCAAAGTTACTGCCGCCGGGTAAAGTATCCCCGTTTTACAGTACATGAAACGAACGTACATACGTACGTTGCGTTTAGCTATGCAAACGTATTAAAAACGTTTACATCTACTGTATATATACTCTGAGAGAAGAAAACCAATTGTGAAATCCCTTTGATAAAAATGGCTTCTTCTCTACTACACAGAGTAAATATACAGTACTTGCAAACTCTTTTAATACATTATAATACATTTAAATGTATATTAAATGTATACTTTGAAACTGTGATAAACACTTCAAATAACCGCCGCGGCCATAATTCGAGTGCGGCGTTTATTTCGAACTTCAGCCGAGGGGCGCGGCCTATTTTCGAGGACGGCCCTTAATCGACAAATTACGGTATCTGATGCAATTTTGTAAAATGTGCACTCATGTGAAATAGCCATTACACCGCGGATTTATAAGGTACTCTCTTTCAGGTAATGGATAAATTGGATAAATTAAGAAAAAAGATTAATTTAAATCAAGAAATAAGATAACATTTTGGCCACAATTTTTTAATACAACATTATGTGATATTTTTTCAGCTGTTAAACAATAGAATATTCACTACTCAGTGACGATAGTGATGTTGAAGTAGATTTTGTTGATCTAATCAAAAATGTGTCTTCTAGTGATAGTACAGAAGATAATAAAAAACATGTAACAGAGTCACTGCCCAGCACACACCAACAACCCGTAATACTGTATACATTATCAGAAGTAAATAAAGCCCATTTAGAGAAATACAAGACTGAATTTCCAGAAACTTATGAATTATGATTTACTAATGCAGATTGGTCAGATTCCCAGATAATCTTAGGTTGAATCTACAACACAAAAAAAGGCAGCCCACATTTGTGCACAATCGAGTGACAGAAATTAGAGAAAAATCACTCATTTTGAACTGGCAACACGTTCCGGGATCGGACAACCCAGCCGACTGCCTAACTCGAAGCATGAAAGCCGAAAACTTTATAAAAAATAAATTATGGTGGGACGGGCCAAGTTGGTTGTCAAAGTCACCAGATCAATGGCCATGCTGTGAATTAATTGACTGTGAATCTGAAGATGAAGCAATATATACCCTCATTGTGCAAAGTAATCAATTTGAACAATTTTTTAATTTAAATGGAACTTTTTTGAGAGTCGTCCGCCGAGCAGCCTGGTGTTTGCGTTTTTTATTTAATTCGCAAAAAAACAACCAAGATGCGAGACAAAAAAGACCATTGACCGCACTGGAGCAGAGAGAAGCCACATTTGAGCTGATCATCGCCGCTCAGAAGTCCGAATATTGGACTGAAATTCAAGCTCATCAAGCCAAACAGACCCGACTACTTGAGTCTCAAGATGAGGGCACTCGAGGATCACCAATCCCACATAAAAATCAATTGACTTTTCTAATCTTCTCTTATTGTCATTTGCAGATCCTCCATTGCGGTCTGACGGCCACTTTGGCCAAATTTAGAAACATATTGGTCACCAGCCGCAAGGAGGGCTACCAAGTCAATTTTGGCAAAATGCATCATCTGTAAGAAAATTCAAGGCAGACTAGCCACCCAAATACCTGCGGCATTGCCTGCAGATCGAGTGACAAGGTGCAAACCATTTGAAATCACTGGAGTCGATTTTACGGAACCGCCCAGCACCAGGGAACGCCAAATAGCAGTAAGGATGACAGAGGAACCGGTGCCCAACGCACCAGAGGACGAAAAAGCTCTCCAATTTGCTCTATATGTCTGGCCAAATGTTGTGAAGAAATGGATAAGGATGAAGAGGGGGACCAGGACAAAAGCCCACCTGACAGTCCGGGGAAAATGGAGATAGAAGATCGGCCATCTGCCAGCCCAGAGCATTAATAGTGACAGCCAATGACTGGGGACTCATAACGTTTCCCTGTGCATGCAGACCTGTCCACTTCCGCCAACAACATTTTTATTCTAGCTGCGAATATATATATATTTTTTTATAGATAACCTTATATTTCTTTTGTCCATCGCATGGCCAAATTTTAGTCAATATCTCTTACGTTGTTAGCATACTATATGTCTGTTGGGTTATTATTAAGATTAGATAAAAGCACTCTTTTACCTAACTCCACAAGTACACTTGTTTACATCAGTACTTTAAAAACCGCCACTAGATGGCGCCAGCGTGCGAGATCGGCTGCCTCGCTCCGTTGATTGGCAACGAAGCAGACGATGCTGGCACTGCATGGAAACCTGCAAATAGCAAAAGAAAAAAGTTGCAGGGAGAGAGAGAGAGAATAGGGTTTACCGGCGTAAGCGGCAACTGCGGCCATACACGCCATTATCTGACAAAAGGAGAGAGACTTCACATTAAAACTGACTAATAAGTTGCAGGGAACCTGCCACTCTTATTAAGTATAACAATTACTTACCTGGGAAAAGGAAAGTGTGTGCATCCCCTGGGGCATGAACAATAACATAAGTGAAGTGGACCCACTCCACACCTCCAAGATGGCCCCATTAAGATGTCATTGGATGACATACTAATGTGGCCTGCCTTAGTTGATTGACCAATCAAATAAGGCTGCCTTGGGTATATAAGCTGCTGCAATGCATTGCAGCAGGGCTCTTGAAACTTTGATATTTGATACTTGTTTTATTCTTGAGCCCCATGATCAGTACTTTGTGGGCCACGACCATACTCGTGACAATATTGGGGCTGGGTGCGACCGGGTTAGGATGAGGTTTGTCTGACCTTGCCCGACACACTCCGAAGGGAGTTCTATGGTATTGTTCCAATTTGTAGGATGGGTAATCCGACACCTTTGGCCGCCTGCCTCCACTTTCAGCTTCTGGCCACTCTTGGGCCAAACCTGCTCTTTCTTCTTACTTCTGCTTGGTCCCAAACCCTATCTTTCCCCTCTGACTGTTCCTTTAACTGTCATTCCGTACACAGGGACACAGCCATGTTTACATCAACGGGTCCCTGCACTCTTCACCCACTGGGGACACCTCAATGATCTGAGGCCCAGTGGTTCTTTAGCTGTTTCTGCTAACCCTTGAAGCTTTACATGTCTAACTTGGGCTAGTTAGATAGATAGATAGAATTGAGTTTATAGACGCAAGCGGCGACTTAGGCCATACACGTCTTTTAATCTGACATACTGAAACTGACATACTGAAACTGACGTACTGAAACTGACATACTGAAACTGACATACTAAATCTGACCAATATAAATCTGACACTGACATACTAAATCTGACACTGACATATTAAATCTGACCAATATAAATCTGACACAGACAAACACATTTGACCATTGATAAACACTACATTCTTACATTCCATTGCAGAATGGAATGCAGCATTACATTATCAAAAAAATGATCAAAAGCAGAGACAAAAGCCACAGAAGAGAAAGCGGAGCAAAAAAAAGGAGATAGATAACCAGAGGACCCATTAGCACCACTGCAGCGGAAAAACAAAGTGCTGCAATGGAGTACCCAGGAGAGGCCACAAGAAGGCTGGGCTTGAAAGTTTTCTCCCCCTGGGCTAGTTAGACATGGGACAACCTTTTGGATTATATATTGTAAAGACAGACAACTCCGGTGTCCTTTAAACTCCGAAATACCACAACACCAGGACTGCGGACAACAATAAACATGCATGACCACTACGGACCGATTAGATGAGGACGCATAACTTGATAAGTAGAACCCTTTGTTATTAGTGCTGTGACTCCCTCTCTTGTCTTAGGCACGAGTCACAGCCGCACTGGCTGGTCACGCTTGACCTTATAGATTGTTTAAGTGTTAGATTTCATTAGATGGTTACATATTGTTAGTGCTGGATAAAAACCCAGATTAGTATAGATCTTGTCGTAGAATATTTAGTTTAGTATAGAATATTTTGTATCAGATGAAGGTGGGTGGTCATCAGGGTGAGGGTGGGTTATTTTAGGTTTGAGGGCTGATCATCTAAGGCCACTCAGGTTAGTGGGAATAGAAAGATGAGGAATGTAAAAGTAGCTTTGGGCTAGGAGGGTGACTTGGGATATTTTTGGGTTTTATGGTTATTTTGTTATCTGGTACTTTTTGTAAATAAAAATCATTCTTGTTCAAGTTTTAAGAGTGAGTGGACGTGTCGGCCAGTTTGGCCAAAGGTTATTTTCTAACTTGGATTAGTCTCAACAAAGTGTGTTTACATTGTCTAGTGAACCCAGAATAAATAGATTGTTATTGATTTGAGAATTCCTGTCTATTGTATCTCTTTATTTACTCTTAATTTGTAATGCTCTTGAAATTTTGTTACAATGAGGTTCATGGCTCATGAACTGATTTATATAATTAATTTGCATAATGATGCTACGAGTCAGGTTGGACATGGACAAAGATAAAGATAGCGACTCGTTAGTCGCCATGGCAACCGGACAGTTAGAGGTTCCGTTGCACCATCTTGTACAAGATGGCTGCCGTGTGCTGTTCCTGGCCCCAAGACTAGCATTCCAAGGTTGCCTATCCCCCGGAGCCATCTCAATATTATTAATTTGTATTTAACAGAACGAATGTGGTGATTACAAACTCCTTTTGTCTTGTAATCATTCAGGACCTCATTCAACCAGGGCTCTTTCATATTCCAGTGGGTTAGCGTCTTTCAAACGCGTTCTATATACCCATACTGTGATAATTTATTAATTATAAATTTCATTTATATAATATGGTTGTTTCTTTGTAGTTAAACATACATACCACTTTTGTCAGTGATGATGACGAAGAGAATAATTGCAGTGATCTAACAGCATCGCCTATCAAAAATAAAACGATGACTTTGGAAAACTACAATAACACGATGGTTGTTTCATTACTTCTAAATGCAGAAAACGACCATCCTGAAATTATTGTCTACAAGAGAGAGAGAGAGAGAGAGAATTAGGTTTATAGACGCAAGCGGCGACTCAGGCCAAACTCAAGAACAAAAAGGATTATTTGGCAGATGACTGTGGAGCCTGGAAACAAACAAATACAATCATTAAACAATATCCTGTGAAAAGAGATGATGATGGAAAAGTACTTTCTGTGATACGTGATGAAAATGGTGATGTCATTACAATCAGACGCCCCTACATCTGCAAATCTGAGTTGGCTTTTAAAAAAACTATTTATTATTAATTTATCAAATAACAAAAAAGAATTTGATTTAGTGTTTATTAGATATTATTTTAGTGGTCATGATCAGTCGACTTCTTTTGAAGTAAAACCACACGGTAATAGAAGTTCTCATGAGATGCCGTACTGTAGAACTGCTGAAAGTACAAAAATTAAATGTCGAGGAACTACTGTGGGCAGTAATTAAATGTAAATTTTTATTTTCATTTGCGATGAATAAACGCCTTAAAGTTTTGTAATAATTGGATGAAAACTGTTGACACGTTCACCTGTATACTTTCACCAACTACATACAAAACTTTTAAAAGAAATATGCATTTTGAGAAAATTTTAAAAATTGTTCCCCAAACATTTCTACATCATTTCATTAAAATAAATTAATTTAACATCAAGTAGTTCTCGAGTTATTTGGAAATGTCCAGTATAGCGTATTTAACGATTTTTATTTTATTTCAGATTAAGTAACCGATCAAAAAAACATTAGTACTAGGTGTGACCCAAAAGGGTCCCTTGGAATTATTCCATGTTAGTGTGCATTATTTAATATGCTAATTATGTAAATAAGTACTTCCTAAATTATTTTATATCTCAGAGTTTGGTTATAAAATGCGACTTCTGCTGTATCCAAATAGTTATGTTGTTGAAAAGAAAACTCATTTAAACTTTGAAATGGAAAGGAATTTATTAGTAGACAAATTTATTTAGAACTTTTTTTAAATTTACATACATGTAATTCACAATAATTGAGTTTATTTCCTAAATATTATTTGGGTAAATAATATTTATTATTTTATCACTATTGTGACACCACTTGTGTTTTTTAACCCAGTAGGAAGTGACAAGCTCTGCCTACTAGGAGGGGGTTGCTAATTAGAGCTCAGCATGAATCAACGTGTCTCGACGAAATAAGGGAACCCCGATATTGTCCAGGACTCGGAATATTTTGTCAGAGATTATCGTAATATAATCGAGTATAAGGCGAGTTCGGTGAGTTTTCAGTCATTATCATTGCTTGAGAGATTTTCTTTCATGAGTTTGATGGATTTCGTGGGATATTTGAGCCATGACATTTGCAATTGTGTGTACATTTTCCTGCTACTGGATTGTGATAAGTGTTATTATTTATTATAGATTTCAATTTATTTGTCTATTATTAGTTTATTATTTGTCTTATATTATTTGTGAAGCCACTGCATGAGGCTAAGTTTTAATGAGATGCAACCTAATGTACCCGCATCATATGTATGAAGAGCTCGAGTTGAGCGCAGCAAAATATATATCTACTATTATTATTCAATGAGAACTGAGTCTTTATTTTGTGAAACCAACAAATGGTAGCAGTGGTGATGGTTAAATGAACCATTGGCTGAAAATAAACCAAAAACGGCGGTCTCCTGGACGAACATAAAAGGCGCGATAGAGAAAAAGCTGAGGCAACACGACAAAACGCGCGAAAACGACGGCGACTTGGATGAACAAAGAAGGTTATCAACAAACACTGATCTAAGAAGACTATTGTGGTGACCCAAATGGGTCCATTCAGAGATATACCCTGCCATCATTCTCCATTGGACACTCTAATTTATAAGTAAATATATTAGTCCTAAATTGTAAGGATTTGGCTCTATTTGGAGTCACTTGTGAATAATTCACATTATTATTTGGTGTTGTTTCCTGCACTTATTGAAAGGCGATGCAATAGGATGTTGTCAGCTCCGCCCACTTTGGGGAAGACTGAGTGCTTTTGCTCAGATGAACCATGCGGATTCAACAGCTGTTTCATTGTTGGGATCAATTAGTGTACTGGGACATCCTACTGCTCAAAGAAATGACATCAAACTGCTCTTTACTGAATTCATCAGTCTAAGTCAAACAATCAACCACAAAACATCTCACGAGATCACCCTTATTTCCAATAACATCTTCAAGATATAACATCTTCAGGATATAACATCTTCAAGATATAACATCTTAAATGGATACCGTAAGGGCGGGTGATTGTGGCCACCGAGTCCCAATGTGGCCAAAATTAAAAAAGTTTTTTTAAAAAATTCTCAACTTTGCTGTTAATATATGCTGTGTTTTGATAGGATAGGATAGAATTGAGTTTATAGACGCAAGCGACGACTGAGGTCATACACGTCTTTTAATCTGACCAATATAAATCTGACACAAACAAACACATTTGACCATTGATAAACACTACATTCATACATCCCATTGCAGAATGGAATGCAGCATTACATTATCAAAAAAATGATCAAAAACAGAGACAAAAACCACAGAAGAGAAAGCAGAGCAAAAAAAGAGGAGATAGATAACCAGAGGACCCATTAGCACCACTGCAGCAGAAAAACAAAGTGCTGCAATGGAGTACCCAGGAGAGGCCACAAGGAGGCTGGGCTTGGAAGTTTTCTCCCCCCTCTACAAAACAAGATACATGAAACACATCCATTAAAACCTGGAGAGAGAGAGAATTAGGTTTATAGACGTAAGCGGCGACTTGGGCCATACACGTCTAAAATCTGACAAAAGAGAATCTGACATGAAAACTGACAATATGAAACTTGACATACTAAATCCAACAAAACAAAACCAACACGCTATATCTGACAAAAGAAAACTGACACACCAAAACTGACATATCCAAACTGACATAATGACTGACAAAAGAAAACTGACAAATTGAAACTGACATATCCAAACTGACATAATGACACAGACATACTGACTCTGACAAAATGAAACCAATATATTAAATCAAGACAAAATAAGAAAAAAGTTCATACAAACTGAAACTGACATACCGACACTGGCATGAAACTGACTCCTTCGCACGACAAATCCCAGCGTACCCCAGCGTACCATCCCCGGCGTACCAACCCCGTCGTTTCAACCCCAGCGTTCTAACTCCGGCGTACTGATCCTGGTGTATCCAGCCGGCTCGGCTCATTCGGCTGGCCAGGCTTACTGATCCAGGCATACTAGCCCGGGCATACTAATCCAGGGCGTACTAATCCGGGCGTACCGATTCGGGCATACTACCGACCAAATCTGTCCAAATAACTGACTTCCTACTACTACCGACTTCCTACTACTACCGACTTCCTACTACTATCGACTTCCTACTACTACCGACTTCCTACTACTACCGACTTCCTACTACTACCGACTTCCTACTACTACCGATTTCCTACGACTACCAACTTCCTACCACCGACTTCCCACTACCAACTTCTTACAGCTGACTTCTGACAACTGACTTATCCCAGCATACCAATCCCGGCGTACCAACCCCGTGGTTTCAACCCCAGCGTACTAACCCCGTCGTTTCAACCCCGCTGTACCGGACCTGTGTCTCCGGCCGGCCGGGCATACTAATCCGGGCTTACTAATTCAGGCGTACCGATCCAGACGTACTCTACCAACCAAAACTGTCCACACAACTGATAGCTATTAATAACAAAAGACAGAAGAGAAAGAGGAGCAATAATAGATAGATAGATAGAATTAAGTTTATAGACGCAAGCGGGAGGAGCAATAAAGAGAAGAAAGAAGAAGGAAAGATAGATAACCAGAGGACCCATTAGCACCACTGCAGCCGAAAAACAAAGTGACACAGTGGAGTGCCCAGGGGAGGCCATGAGGAGGCTGGGCTCGGAAGTTTTCTCCCCCATTAAAACCTGGAGGGCAACCTGTTTTGAGTTTAGAGAGAGAGAAAATGTTTTGCCGGCATCTAATTCTCATGTCGGAAAATGGTTTCCCAGTCAACAAACAAGATCTAAAAGTGATTATTACGGATTATTTAAACCACAAATGCTGCAAAATAAGACAATTTGTCAACAATGTGCCAGGAAAGGATTTTATTGCAAATTTTTTGATTCGGAATAAAGAGTTAACATTTCGTTTTTCAGCAAATTCAAGCTTGCGCCGGGGAACTATAACAGCAGAAACAATTAAGGAATTTTATAGAAATTTAGATGTTACTTTACAAGGAATTGATCCTGAAAATATTATTAATTTTGACGAAACCAATCTCACGGATGATCCTGGAAATAAGAAGTTCATAACCAAGGGTGGAACTAAATATCCAATTCGGCTCTTGAATAGCTCTAAAGCTGCAATTTCGTTAATGGTAACTGCTACAGCATGTGACGACCAAACATGGTCTTTCAGGAGAATCCTGAGTTGCCCAAAATACTCACTTTCCGTACTGAATTTTAGACATTCTGTTCTAATCTTTTAATCTAAAATTATTACACTGTAATTTTTAATCCAAACAAAAGAGCTGTTTTATTAAAATAAAATAATAATCTGTTTATTGTTCTTCCCCTCTTTTGAGGTTAATTAGTAAAACGGTTGGCACACTTCGCAGTGGCGGGCTACGCCCTTTAGGGGGTTGCCATGGATATGCTACCAGTTTTTGTCTGGTCCTCAGCATCTCGTCGCCGAGATGATGAGGCCTGGATCCTTTGTGTGTAATGTTTTAGCGCACTGCGCAGAGTCCTGCGCAGGTTTTTTGGCAATCTATAAAAGAGCCCGCTCTGCTGAGCGCGCCAGTCTTAATCTAACATCAAAACACATCACACCGTGCCATCCTTTCTATCAAGTAGTCAGGCTGACCGTGAACCGTTTTGATACTTAGACCATTTCTGTGCTATCACTTGTACATCACAAGTGCCAGCATTTCATGCAAAAGTGCTTGCGCGCTATTTGCATTCCAATCAGTCATTTGGCGACTGAGTTACAGGGATTCTCCCTCCTCACCCGTTACCCCAACACGTTACCCCAACA
>JH430667.1:19710-55063 GCA_000239455.1 Strigamia maritima | reverse complement strand
AGATCACCTTTATTTCCAATAGAAAAGGTTGACACAAGGAAAATTGGTACAAGGAAAATTCCATTGCATATAACATTATAATAAATACAATAGCATCCAAACTAGTGAGAATTTATGCACACGAAACAGCAAAGGTGCTCTGGGAAGCCAAACAGACATGGCGGGCCAAAATCAAGGCCAGCAAATCAAATTTTCAAGTGAATTGATGTCATTAAAAATGCAAAATGAAGAAAAAATGGAACAATACTTTGAAAGAGCACAATCACTCCGGCAAAAATGCGTCAAATTAGGGAAATAATGTGTCATTTGCAACAGGAAATGCATGTTTTCTAAAATTCCTGCAGGACCCATTATCAAAAGTACGGGAAATAAGTTATGAACCAGATGATGAAGGCGGATTATCCGATACTGATTTTGCTTTTGATCAGCCTTCAACAAGTAAAAGCATTAAACGGCTTCGACTGCATCGCCAATTAGATCATGATCGTGATAAACGTAACATGTTAAGTCGATTCGTGGATATTCATATTTTTGCACATGAATAACTGAGAATCAAAAATATTTCGCAGTTATTCATATTCGCGCTTATTCGTTGTTTCTGCATTCGCGCCTATTCATTGTTTCCGCATTCGCGCTTACTCATTGTTTCTGCATTCGCGCTTATTCATTGTTTCCGGATTCGCGCTTATTCATTGTTTCCGCATTCATGCTTAATAATAATTTCCGAATTTTTGGTTATTCATATTCGCACTTATTCGCACTTAAGTCCCCGTTATTCAGCCATGAATTTAGCAAAAACTGACCATGAAGTGGATGACACCAGCAATGCGCTCGACGCCATAGAGGCCACCAGAACCTGTTATTTACTAGCTATTTGTGTTGCAGTTAGTTCCTGCTGTGATGACATCTCACCTGGTGAGCTGTCACTCACACTCTCTCTCTCTATGTACCTGACCAAGATGGCTGCACTCATAAGGAAGCTCCTCATGGAATTTTATAAGAGATAATATGATTTTATTTAAGACTTTGTCAATTATTTTATTAGTTTTGGGGATTATAAGCTCTAACAGTTTCCAACAGAGTGATAACTTCACCCCGATATGATCAGTCTCACCTTGCTTTCCCAACATACAACACCTCCCAGTCACTCTTATACACAAAGGTAATTGGTTGATCGAGGTATTATTTGGAAGTGGGATTTCTGGCCCTATCTAACTCTCATAAATAATGAGAAATTGATTTTGAATCTGGGGTTGTGTACCCAGCTTAATATAACTTGTGAAACTTTCACAGTCAGGTGCATGTGCCTCACTTAGGCCTATTTAGGTCTAACCCAAACACTCGCCTCAGTAACAGGTAATTGTTGCGCAAACAACAATTTCAGTGTTAGCGGGAATTTCCCGCCAAATCGAAGCCAACAACTACAGAGACGGCATATCTGGTTCCAAGAGGAAATCATTTTTTCCTTTCCTTATTTCAACTTTTTGTATTCGCGACATTGTTAGTTTTGTTAGCAATAATAAAACTGAGTAAAGATAGTTTGTGTGTTAACATTTGCGTAGGTTTAGACTGAACCTTGTTATTAGTCCTATCTCGCCGGCTATCCCTAGATAAGCTGGTTTCGCTGTAGAAGTCTGCATAGCAGCATCAGCATCAAGCAAACGGCTCTCACAGGAATTACAAGAGTTCAAAGTTTAGAGAATTACAAAAAGTTAGAGTTCAAATTACAGCTTTGAGTGATCATTATGAACTCAGTGAAGTAAAGCTAGTCCTATTTTGATAAGCCTAGTTAGAGCACGATAATGCCTTAGAAGTGAGTGGCCAGCTGACTAGAAAACAGCATAGAAAGCAGACAAAACGTCACTGTCAGCTGAATCAACACTGACTCACTTCTGTTGCATATAAAACTATGCTCCAGCTCATTATAGGATAACATTATTTTTTTATTTCTAAGCCAAATCAAAAGATTTTCCGTATTCACATCCAGGTGAATAAACGGAAATGAAAAATAAACTAAACTTGGAGGTTTTCTCAATTTATCTCGTTTGAGGAAATGGATCGGGGTTTAATCCCCCACACACAACAGCAAAATGGAGTCAAACTGTAACACAGTGGGACTTTCCCGCTACAGTCTCAGGCCGTTTCATCATCTGCAGACGCAACCGTAAGTTACAGCACCGTAAAAAGTAAGATTACCCCATTGGTGGCCATGCAACCGCTCAGTGGGGCCCAACATTCCTTAATGACAACACAGTAGGACTTTCCCATTACGGGTCGTTTTATCAACTGCAACTGGTGTCCGGATCATCTTATTGACGGGGTCATTTCATTGACGGAGAGTTGAGTTCGAGTCATTTTATAAACACATTTCATCAACTGCAACTGACTGTTGGTCATCCTTGACGACCACTAGCGTGTCAGCCCTTAAAACACACCGTGCACGTCAGAGAAGCGACTGAGAAGCGACTGAGAAGCGACCGATAGCTGCCCGATTTGACTAAGCAACCATAATGGAAGAGGTAATTGATTCTAAAGCTAATGAAAAAATCAAAGATTTGGTTCAAGATCTAACAGGAGTAAACATTGCAAGTAGTTTTAAATAAAATTTTTCATTTTTATTTTCATTTGTTATTTTCTTTTATTTTCATCTTTTTAAATCTTAAAATTAAAAAATTTAAAAATTTAATAAATTTTTTAAAATAAAAAAATAAATTTTGAAAAAATTTTTTTTTTGGTATCATTTCAGCGATCCCATCTCATCGACGAGTCACTTCGTCGACGCCGTTTCATCGACGAAACGAACCGGCATCGACAATTTTAAATGTAATTACTCCCAAATTTAATTTATTTAGTTTGTGAATAAAATAATCCAATTTATCATAATGAAAGGTATAATGTTCACTTAAAGGTCAAATGCAATCTAAAATTTAATTTTAATATGTGAAAGAGTGTTAACAATAATATGTATTTCATTTATTTAAAATTTTATTGTTGAATATTTATTATTTTATAAACAAAACAATGTCTAGTTGGCTCGCCTTGTTTGTCATGCAATGCATCATGGTCGAGCAAGGATTGAATGACGTCACCAGTTCTGATTGTTAACAAAATAACCATCTGAGTATGCGCATGATATGCGCATGCTCAGAGAGTTGAAATTCGACCAAACCTGAGAACTAGTTCTGGATCATTTGAATTTTAGGATTGGGAACGGCATTCGACCATGATGCTTTGCATTGTGGAAAAGGAATATTGGAATTGTTATATAATACTAAATATTCAACAATAAAATATTTTAAAAAATGAAATATATGTTATTGTTAACACTCTTTCACACATTAAAATTAAATTTTAGACTGCACTTGACCTTTAATTGATATTCCCTATATCGGCCATTATATGTGGATAAAAAGTTCCACATTTTATCAGTGAAACACCAAGCTGATGTGTCAGTTTTTCCTCATCCACGTGTATCATAAAATATCCTAAATTGCCCTTTGCAAATTGCCAATCTAGCAAATATGATATTGCCCCAAACAAATTTATGGTGGGCATTTCTTCCCCCTCAGTGCCTGCGACAATTGCATAACCACACTCTAAGCCTTTAGAATAATGGTGTAATTGTGCAGATGAGTTCATTTTTAAAACTATTAAAAAACAACATAATTTGTAAAAATTTTACCTAACAAGTAAAATATTATAAAACTTACAGTTTTTGTAGGGATTTGTGGTGTGTGAAGCGAGCTGCGAGACAGATATCGAATGATTAAATCAACTCTATTAAATTAAAGAATTTAATAAGGTAAATGTATAATTAAAATGCATGAGTTGAATTTCGAAAATGGTTTACTGGTTATTTTTTTACTGGTTCATTAACAACCTGTCTGAGTTTTTGAGCTCATATCAAAATAATAAACCAACATTTCCTTTCTAGACATAATTTTTTGCTCATATAGCCTCAGTTATCACAACAGGGTTTACAATACAAGTAGGTAGTTTACAAATAGCGGTCAAACGGTCAAATTAAAGATGTAGTCATTTAAATTCGCTAAATCAAGAAATTAAATTTGTAATAAAACGGCGTAGTGAATTTATTTTATCTTTGTTTGTCTATGATATAATACAAACTAATACTTTATGATAAAAAGTAATGTTACTTGGTTAAATTTAACTACAGAACTCTCAATAAATGTTCAGTAAAAATAATTTTATTCAGTCCATGGGTCCACAAGGTCATATCAGGAAAGGATAATAGTGTTCGTTCGCTCATGTCTCAACATGTGTTGCCCTTAGCAACTGGCCCTTTCCAAAATAGGGTGCCATTTTCTTATCACCACAAACAGGAAATAGTCTTGACTTAAATCCAATCGAAATATCTGTGGAGAGCCATGAAGAAATAGTTGTCCAGGGTCAGGATGACTACTATTATCACTATTATACTTTCCTTTTTTTGTGCCGGTCATTTCATTTTTTAATCAGAATTTGTAAAAAATTATTAGAAAAAAGTAAATTTAATTTCTTTTCTCTTCATTCTTTAATCGCTCTCTCTCCTTCTTTATAATCTCTAATCTCCCTTTTATGAGGTATTTAGATTAAGACTACATGTACCTTTCTTAGTTACTCTCACTCTTACTAAAGGTAAAGTTTAAAAAATGAACTGTGCCAGTTCATTTTTTTCTTTATTAATGCTTGCACCAAGCATTAAACTTTCATTAAACAGGGCCATTCACTATCCATAACCCAATATTCAAAATAAAATTTTTTTTATAAAATTAATTTAAAAGTTTATAGTTTATAAAAGTTATTCCTTTTTTATTTGCCTAAAGCCTCAAATCACTCTACATGTCTTTTTTTAACCTTTTGTGGCAAAAGTGATGCCAAAGAATTTATCACATTTTTTTCAGAATTTTAGACAATTATTCCGCTTGTATACATCATACATAGAAAATTAAAATGACCTCGATTTACTCCGCTTAAAGCGACACTTGTAGCGCCCTAAGTTGATTCAAATTTGAATCAAATTAAATCTCTCTAGAAAAAAAATAGATATATGATTTGCAGCGATTCTTTAGACCGCTGTAGCTCTGGTTCTATCAGAGATATTGCTTTGATTTTTTTATTGAAATAAAGATTCAACCTTCCTTTTTTATTTGAGTCATTTTTTTAAGCTGTGTCCCTCACCGATCGAGGATACTTGACATCTCCAAATGCTCACGTTTTTAATATGATTCAAACCTTAGAGAATCATTTCACAAAGTATTTTAATGAAAAAAATTGTTATGATAAAACCATTGATAGTGTTATACGGTTTGAAACATTCTCTTTCCCTTGTTTAGATCATAAGGATGATGTAATAATGAATATTATACATTATTACATCACTATGAGAATGCGGCAAACCATAAAGCAAAAAAACAATTTAGACAAAAAAATTGCTAAAGACAAAAAAAAAGAATCTCGTTTGTGTCTAACATAAATTACCCAAATAAAAATTTTATTGTTTGAATAATTATGCAATTGTTAATTTTGCACATAAATCAATAAAATCGCTGAAAAACAAAAAACTGTTGTGTGAATATAAAAGTAGAAATAATGTGAATTTTTTAAAATAAGGTAGAAAAAGCTTAAATAATTATTGAATGTTGTATTTGCAACTTAAAATATAGTTTTTCTGAAGTTTATTTTGATGAAATAAGTTTAATAATTATTGAATTTTTTATTTGAAACCTAAATTAAGGTTTATTCATGGAAACATATCGGCTGGTACTTCTACTCGCAATGTTAAAACAGGCCTGCTATTTGCAGCGCTACCCTATTGACAAAATTTGAAGCTTCCAACGTTTTGGTGCAGGGATGGGAATAGGAGTTAAGTCACCTCTCCCTTTTACACCATGCTCCTCGCTCAAGCAGCAGAATCAACATTAGCGACCTCATCGCCATTCATTGCATCATCGGCGGCCGATTTGATAGCAGGACCGTCAACAACTCGTCGCCCAATCAATCGAATTGTGAGACTGCATCGAAAACGTCAACAAAATATATTCGAGTCATTCAGCGAGGACATTACGAGACATATTGACCTAACAACGCCAAGTCGCAGACGAAATCGGAAGCAGCAGCGGCAGCAAGGCAGCGAGTTGCTACCGCAAATCAAGATGGGTCCACTCTGCCTACGATTGATGATGAACATTTGTCACTGCAAGACATTGTTTGATTAGTGCATGTACTAACACTATCGTCAATATGGCTACAGAATGCCAAAGTTAACAACAACAGACCCGGCTTGTCGATACAGCAATTCCGGCTGCAACGAAAGCCGGAAGACAAAACTCTCGCATTGGAGTTGAGATACCATGAATCCGACATTATGAGTTGGTTTAGACAAATGACGCAAGTTTTTACCACCCTAATTGTTTAAATACATGGCTGAATGTAGCCATGAATTGCCCGATATGCTGTTATGCTGTTTTGATGGGCGCTAAATTTTTTAATTTATTTTTATGTATTTTTTAATGTATTTTTAATGTATTTTTTTTCGATGCCAACTTGGAGGAAGCAACAGACAGAGCGGTGGATGAGTACTTCGCGAGCAAAGCAAATTTTATTGCGCCTCTTGATCCTTTGCATGACGCACCGCCCTTGGTAGAAAAGGCGGAGGAGAACTTGACGCAGAAAAAGTTGCACGTAGGATGGTTTATGTGGGAGTTGGCGCAGAGGGTAATGCCGGTGATTACTTCGCGCCTCGATGGAGCAATGGGGCGGTATGGAATAGAAGGGGCCGAGTCCCAACTGAGTATGCAAAAATGTTTTTTAAATGGCATGAAGGAACAGGTGGAACGCCACGAAGAATTGTGGGAAGAGCAGGCGGCGGCGTTGGAGGAGGCCCTGAACCCGGGCGCTAAATTTTAATTTTTTAAATTATTTTTATGTATTTTTTAATGTATTTTTAATCGCACCTGGCTATATTTTATATAAGTTCATGTAGAAAAAATTAAAAAAAAAAAAAATAGTAACAATATTTATAATTATAATATTTTATATAAGTTCATATAGAAAAAATTTAAAAAAAGTAACAATTTACTACCAATTGACAGAATTACTCCGTCAAAGCCATTTGGAATCGACTTCGCGGGCCCTGTATATTTAAAGCGCTCTATTTACCTGCACAGTTATACGCGCAGAACTGGTTTCGAGTTTGTCAACCGAGATTTTCATTTTATGTTTCAAACGATTCATGGCGAGAAGAGGAAAGCCAAGTGTCATTTATTCTGATAACGCAAAGACTTTCAAACGAGCGGAAAAGTATTCGGCGCTCTTTTTAAACACCTTCAGTCAGGAGCAGTTTCAAGGCATTTGTAAAAAGTCGGATGACTTTTGCATGTGTCATCATTTTGTGATTTGTATTAATGCATTTTGAATTATGTTGATTTGTATTCATGTGTTTGAATAATTAAGTTTGTCATTTGTGTATGCTTAATTAGATTGATTTCCATTTCCGTGAATTTTATGTTTGCATTTTTGTGTATTTTTATATTTGTTTTTGGGAAAAGGTCTAGTTTCCTTTTGATGTGTATGAACTAATTTTATGAGTAATTTCGAGCCATGTTCTTAAAATGCTTTTTCTGAGGAATTTCTTTTAATCCTTTTTCTAGAAATTGGTGGGGGAAACATTTGTCACCCCTCACCCCCCTTGATCTATGTATTGTTTTCAGGGATTCTCCAATCAGGAGAACTTCCTGTTTGATTTTTGTATTTTTGTTTTACAAAGAATAAAGTTAGTTGCTTTTAAGTTTTTAACCTTACCAGTCACCTCCTCGTTTTCTTTGCTCTACACACGAATTTATAACTGGGGATTTTAGAGTGGATTTAGCCCTACTTTTTAAAGCATTTTAACGGATCATTGAATCCAATGGAAGTATATAGTAGAGCAGGCCCTCTGGTTCGAAACAGGCGTTGGTCAAAAGATGGGAGATACGTCAAAGGTTAATTAATTTAAAGTAGAGAAGTTGGAGCCATGAGTATCTCGTGGAGCTTCGCGAGTTCAATTTTTTTTTTTTTATCAAATAGGATTTTGCACAAAGAAAGCTACAATCACGGCAGACATCCAAAACGCATTCCATCAAATTGAAATGGCACCGTTTGCTCCAGTTGTGCAATATTTCAATTACATTCTAACAAACGAAATAGCAACGTTTTTCAGATCTATTAAGGAGTTTGAAGGAAGCCGAATTTACACATACATCAGGTCAAATAAAATCTCCAAAATAACATCAGAATATTTAAATTTCAACAAAAATGTAATGTACGTGCCCAACAAAATAGATAAAAAAAGTTTTAGCAGCAGCTAGTGCGTTTGCCTTAACCAAAGGCATAAGCGAGAAAATCCTTTTAAAAGTAGCACCAAATACGAATTGTTGTATTAACTTTAACTGAGTAATAAACAATAAATTCCAACAGCAAATTAGAAGTTAAAAATTCAAATCCAGGCCACTAAGTATAAAAAATTTTGTCATTCAAGACCGATGACTGGTCAGTGGTCTAGGGAACCAAACAACTTCAAGAAAAAGATGGAAACCAGTCAACTGATTCAATGCGTGTTATTGAAGACGTTTCCGTGCCCTATTTATCATGACATCGTGACGAGACTGTCGAGAAATATTTGGGGCGAGCAAGCAATAAGCGAGAAATTCAAACATGAATACGAATGAATAAACAAAATTAACATTAACGCAGTAAACAATTTGAAAATACTGAATAAAGTATTAAAAGTAAATTAAATTTATAAAAAAAAAAAAAATTGAAGTAATGAAACAATGAAGAGAAATTGGGTTTTACCCAACGTGACCCAGCTTGAGTGCAATGGTGGTTACCGATTTCTCATATTGTACTCCAAATAAACGAAATGTACCACGGTAATCAATAAATGCTACACTTAAGTAATGAAATGCAGTCTTAAAATATATAAATACCTGATAAATGCTACATTCATGTCATTCGAATGCAGTCTTACAATATCATATGGTACTTGATAAACGCTACACTCATGCATTTGGAGTGCAGTCTCACAATATCAAAATTAGCACATTCAATCTTACAATTTCAAATTAAATTTCATTAAAATCGATTCAAAAAAAGAAAAAAAAATTAAATCTCGAATACAAAATTGGATCAACCGAGGGAATAAATTGTAGAAATGAAAACTGCATAATTCCACAGGGATATCGATGTAGCGATGGATTTGCTTTTCATCATCTCAAAATCAAGTCCAAAATTCATCATCGTCCTATAAAAATACAAAAAAATTAGTATCAAATGAATTAATTTAATGCCGTAAACAATGTTTAAACAGTAGATACTTACTCAAATGTATGCGAATAACTTTCTTTGTTTTCAGCTCCACGATAAGAAATTAGGCCTAAGGAGACCACCCAACAAAACAGCTTCAAATGTATCGCTCAAAATGATCATACTCATACAAATATTCGATGGATGGTTTCGAAAATCATGGTTGAGAAATTCAGATTTCATTTTCATAAGTTTAAAAAGTAATAAACTGATATGTGGCTCCGGTTTTTGGACAACGTGAAAACGCCAGCGACTTTGGTGTAATAGTGGCGTCATGCCTTGTCCTGTCCTGTCCAGTGGTGACGGAGCATAGCCATCTACAGTACAAAAACCCTAACTTTCCACAAAAAGATGGTGGAAATACTAAGTTTTCTCACACGATGGCGCCCTTTAATGGACAGTAGTATGCGAGAAGAATATAAAGAAACTTCAAAATTCAATTTTTAAAAGTCGTAAAGTTACAGTGTGATGTTCCGTATGGTTGCGACCATTATAATAAATAAATACACTGGGTATGAGAATAAATAAAGAGCGTTCTTTTATTCAGCTTAGAGTTACACTGTTTATATCAAAAGTATAAAACCCGCCACTAGATGGCGCCAGCGCGCGGGATCAGCTTGACTCGCTCCGTTGCTCGGCAACAGAGCGGATGAGGCTGGCAATGCAGAAAAACCTGCAAATAGAGAAAAAAGAGAGTTGCATTGAACCTGCCATTCTTAGTAAAATATGACAATTACTTACCTGAGAAAGGGAAGTGTGTACTCATTTCCCGACATAAGAACAACAACATAGGTGCAGGGGACCCACTCCACACCTCCAAAAGGACCCCATTAATATGTCATTGGATAACATACTAATGTGGTCCATTCCAGTTGATTGTCCAATAAACCAGAGCTATCTTGGGTATATAAACTGCTGCAATGCATTGCAGCAGGGCTCATGATCTGATTTTACTTGATATTTGTATACACTTGTTGTTACCTTGAGCCCTCACGATTTGTACTCCGTGCGCCATAACCATACTCACGGCAATATTGGGCCTGGGTGCGACCCGATCAGGGTGAGGTTTGTCTGATCTTGCCCGACACACTCCGAAAGTAATTCTATTGTATGTTTCTGATTTGGAGGATGGGTAATCCGACCACTTGGGCCCGCCTGCTTTCACTTCCAGCTTCTGGGCGCTCTGGGGCCAACCCTGCTCTTTCTTATCACTTCGGGCTTAGTCCCAAACCCTATCTTTCCTCTTAGTCTGCTCTTTTAACTGTCATTCACACAAGGACACGGCCATGCTTGCATCAATGGGTCCCTGCACTCTTGGCCCGCTGGGGACACCTCAATGATCGGAGGCCCAGTGATTCTGTAGCTATTCCGGCTAACGCTTTACAGTTTATTCATGTCTAACTTGGGCTAGTTAGACATGGGAACACCAGCTATTGGACCTCACATTGTGAAGACGGACAACTTGGTGTGCTCATTAAACATCGAACGACCACAACGATCGAACCGAGGACAACAATGGATATGGAGAACCGACAGGAACCATTTAGATGAGGGCGCGTAATGGATGAGTACAAAACCTTTGTCATTAGTGCTGTGACTCTTTCTCTTTGCCTTAGGCACAAGACACAGCCGAGCTGTCTGGTCGCGTTTGACCTCATAAATGTATAGGTGTTTAGCTCTTGTTTGAATACTAGTTATGCTTTGTTAGTGCTGGGTGAAACCCAGATTAATGTAGATTATGTCTAGTGACCCAGAATAAATAGGTTGTTATTGTTTTGAGAAAATCCTGTCTGTTGTCCCTCTTTATTACTCTCATTTGATAAAGCTCTTGAATGTTACTATAATGAGGTTCATGGCTCTTGAACTTCATTATATGATTGATTTGCATAACGTTGCTATCAGTCGGGTTGGACGTGGACAAAGATGGCAACTCGTTAGTCGCCACGGCAACCCGACAGTTGGCGGTTTTGAGGCACCATCTTGTACAGGATGGCTGCCGTATGCTTTCCTGGCCCCAGGACTAGCATTCCAAGGTCGCCAATCCGCCAAGCCGTCTCACGTGGTATCCACAATGGGATGGGGCTAATTAGCATAAATTATGCAAAATTTTGGTCAAAAAATATTTTGGACAATTTTTGTTAAAAAGTGTATTTTTGTTGTTATACATCTTGTGTGGTGCTTGCCACTCTCTCTCTCAGCTGTTTGACCCCAATGTTCTCCTAGACGTCTTTACAATACAACAGGTCACCTCAGGAAGTCAGCATTTCAATGGCTTCCCCTCCAACCACTTTTGCCTTCAGGTCGTTCCTAGAAACTAGAATGTTTACATCAATGGTTTCTGTTTCATTAGTCCACTGTCTACCTTTTGGACATTCACTGAAAGTTAGCATATTTATATCAATGACTTTCAACATCTGACCAAGCAAGTGGTCATTTTTCCTAGAATAGATAGATACAATTGAGTTTATAGACGCAAGCGGCGACTTAAGCCATACACGTCTTTTAATCTGACGTACTGAAACTGACATACTAAATCTGACCAATATAAATATGACACAGACAAACACATTTGACCAATGATAACCACTACATTCGAACATTCTATTGCAGAATGGAATGCAGTCTTACATTATCAAAGAATTGGTCAAAAACAAAGACAAAAGCCACAGAAGGGAAAGAGGAGCAATACATTTTTCCTAGAAATTAGCATGGGATCCCCATCAATAATTTCCCTTTTTTGACCACTTCTACTCTGGTCACATCCAGAGGATTAGCATAGGCTTTATATCAATAATCCTCTCTCATCTCCTTAATGTATTCCTAGTTACTTCAGCTAGCATTAATTTAGGTGTATGGCAGATCTTGTTTACAAGTGCACATTAGTAACCCTAGACAGTGAGGCGCGAGTGTTAGGATAACCCCCCATTTTTGCTCCTAGGTTAAAACAGGAGTCAGATAGATAGATAGAATTGAGTTTATAGACGCAAGGCCAACACAGGAGTCAGAGGTTTATAGAAATCTGCCTATAATAACATTTTGTGTTTGTAAGACGTGCTGGGCAGCCCGACTCTTGAGATAGATAGGTAGAAATGAGTTTATAGACGCAAGCGGCGACGTAGGCCATACACGTCTTTTAATCTGACATACTTAAACTGACATACTGAATCTGACTAATATATAAATCTGACACAGACAAACACATTTGACCATTGATAAACACTACATTCATACATTCCATTGCAGAATGGAATGCAGCATTACATTATCAAAAAAATGATCAAAAACAGAGACAAAAGCCACAGAAGAGAAAGCAGAGCATAAAAAAAAGATATAGATAACCAGAGGACCCATTAGCACCACTGCAGCGGAAAAACAAAGTGCTGCAATCGAATACCCAGGGGAGGCCACAAGGAGGCTGGGCCCGACTCTTGAGAACACCATTAATTAGGTTATAAGGCAGGAGAGGAATTAAATAAGTGTTTCTTGTGTTTGGCACAAAAGGAAAATTTTGGGAACTACATTAATGATAAAATACTAGATTTAAGTAATAATCAGGTATGTAGCGTAAAAATTATTTTGTTGGTTGTGTAGTGACCAAACATGGACTTTTCAGAAATCTTCTGAAATAAGAGTTTGTTACTTTATTAATAATTATTAAAATAGTCTAACATTATCATCAAAACACATCACACCGTGTCATCCTTTCTATCAAGTAGTCAGGCTGACCGTGAACCGTTTTGATACTTAGACCATTTCTGTGCTATCACTTGTACATCACAAGTGCCAGCATTTCATGCAAAAGTTCTTGCGCGCTATTTGCATTCCAATCAGTCATTTGGTGACTGAGTTACAGGGATTCTCCCTCCTCACCCGTTACCCCAACACGTTTCGACGCGGGGTCGTGATTGCAGGAGATTCCTGTGGTAGTAAGCTAGTTAACCCTAGACAACTAGCCATTCCCGAATATAAGTCTCTGTGTGAGCATTTCAATCGCGCCAACCAGAACCCGGCGCCAGTTAGATTTTTGAAGTTACGTGATCCAGAAGCGAGCGCGACAGTTGATGTTCTGGTAAACCCTATATGAAGACAGAGCTCTATGGGATATTATCAGTGTGGTAAAACACCACTGGTAATTGGTGCTGAGTGCTTCAAGAGGGCGCCCGGTACCAATGTCCCGCGTGTCGCCTAGAGGCGTGAAAGGGATATGGACTAACAAAAAAGGGGATCTGACATATGTAATGTCTGATTTGTTTGGAGAGAAAGTTATGAATCTTTTGTGTTGCCTTATTTAGCAACTTTATTTATAGTTAAACAGTAGTATTCGAGTAGTATAAATATGAGAGTTACGGCACACTTACGTCATTTTACAACACCTCCTCGCCACCATCGATTAGCTGATGCGTCATTAAGTGATTTTCAGTAATAAATTGATCAAATTTATTGAGAGTTTTTATAAAGAGTCTCTAATTAGTCGGATGTTAAAGGTAAGATCGATTACTAATTAATTGGCTTTTAATTAAACAAAAATAAATCGAAAAAAGCTTGCATTTAGCATCGCCGGATGGCGCCACCATCGTGTAGTCGACGTCCTGGCTTGGAGGAGGAGGAGGAACGACCTCGAGCATGCATGTTGTTGGTTTTTAGTAAATAAAAGTTGCTTAGGTCTCAATCCGCATTTGCATGTGTTAATACAAGTTACTTGTGTCACATGCATTGTGTATTGTTCTTTCTTTTGATGCGCATTCATCTTGTAGAATTTGTGTAAATGTGCTCTAACAATAGATGCATTCAATTTGATTTAGAAAAATTAACTTAGTTGACTTACCTGCTAAGTTGACTTAAACTCATTACATGTGACGTTTTGGACGTCATAGTTAATTCACTTAAGTTGCGTTCAATATTGCCTGAATAAGATTCTTAAGTGTGTAGTTGACTTAAAGTAGCAGGATGTAATGTATTTGACGTCATATTCATCTGAAACCTCCTACTTTAGACATCTTTACTTAAGTTACCCAATTCGTATCTTAAGTAAAGATGTCTAAAGTAGGAGGTTTTAGATGAATATGACGTCAAATACATCACATCCTTTAAGTCAACTTCACACTTAAGAATTTTATTCAGGCAATATTGAACCCAACTTAAGTGAGATTAATTACCTTAAGCAAGCCATAACTATGACGTCCAAAACGTCACATGTAATGAGTTTAAGTCAACTTAGCAGTTAAGTCAACTAAGTTAATTTCTCTAAATAAAATTGAACGCACCTAGTATCTTGTGTTTGCGCATCTTAGTCTGTGACATACTCTATTGTTTTGCTCTAATGTATTTCATTAGATTTAAGACAATGTTGTTTGATGATATATTTTATTTCTAGGTTTAAGCCCAACCTATTATAGAATTTGTTTTGTTTACTTATTAGCTCTGGATGTTTGCTATAAGATTCCTTACAATCCAGAGTGATATTTGTAAAGTATTTTGTAATTTTATTTGGTTTAGGTCACTACAGTCTATCTAGATGTATGTAGTGATCTTAACTTGTATATATTTGCTTGGGATCACATCCTATGCCTTAGGAGTGATCCTTGTCTTTTATGAGTTACTTTTAGCTCAGGTGATTCACTCTGTCACCTGGTGGTTTTTACCTTGTGTTTGGGTTTGAGATTATATACTCTCTCTGTCTCTATGTTCTCCAAAATGGCTGAAATTAAAGATCCACGTTTCTAAGGATTAATATTGGACTAATATCTGCTTAAATTGTGAGTTTCCTGTCTTTTCAAGTATTTTATGGTCGTATAAGTGATTTAGATCACAGGCCACATGATGACAAGCTCACAGACATAGGATTCATGTCAGAGAGCAGAGCCAAGCTGTGTCAAGCCAATTTGGGATCAAAACCAGCTCAGAAGGACCATTTGTGACTTATTTACATCATATTTCATGCTTCGTATGCGGAAAAAGCCCAGGCACGAGGTTCCGCGCATTTAGAGCTCGATCACGGAGTACGGACATCGGCGCTTGTTTCCGGCGGGACGCGGGGCACCGTGGGCGGCAGGATTTTGCAACTTTTCATTGAAAATTCACAAACGTGAAAAATCTCAATTTTTCAGCAATTTGAAGACAATTTTCGCTTCCACAACTGTCTGCCTGTCTAGGGGACAACCTATAGATGTACAATTGGTAGCAGAGGATGGTTTGCACCCCTGGATTCTGGAAAAATTGCCCAATATTGATTTTGGACAATTTACAGTGAAAAATCACTTTATTTTTGATCTGAGCAATTTCTGTCACCTTTTTATATTTATTTCAGCTCAGCATTACGTCCGCGAAGGACATAACAAAGTCAGCCTTTTCAGGGATTGAGTAGTTGGACAAAACAAACTATTTGCAGTGGACAATTGATGTTCAACTACTACTCAAGGAAAAGGGACTTTGGAAGTTTGTGACGGGTAAAGAAGTCGAACTATTGGCAACTACCCCAGCCACTGAGCGTGAAAAATTTGAAAAAGACAAAAATAAAACACGGGCTATTATTTTGCAATGCCTAGTTCCAAGGCTCCAGCCTGCGGCCATGAAAAAGGAGACAACAAAAGATGTTTAGAAAAATTTAAAGGATCTTTTTGAACTGAGCTCTATTGCTCGAGAAGCGTCTTTAGTTGAAGAGTTCTACTGCATGCGCCGACGAGAAAATGAGGAGTTGGATGCTTTCATCGCACGTCTAGACAAAGCCGGAGATGACATGGAAGCGGCGAACGCCCAACTTAAGCCTGTTGGACACATTAAAGTGTAATAATAGTGGACGTTCAAACTCAAAGTCTGCTGGAATTTGTTGTTAAAAAAAAAGTTCTGCACCAACAACACCGTGGAAATGTTATTGTGATGCCCGTATTTAGTAAACAGATCGCGTATTTTCTGTTAGGTCGTCCATCATGTCAACTACAAAAATCAGATGTCTTTTTCTCGGATCGTAGGTCTGCGGTTCGGGCAATCCCTCTATAAACTTTACGGTTGCCGTATAATCTTCGAACCAGCTTTGGTGAATAGAGTAGTACCACAAAATTTGCTGGGGAAAAGGTTCTATGATCTCGTTGGCGTACTTCAAAATTTGTTTACACAATTTGGTTTTGCCAGATTGGGAGGGACCGGCTATAATGCAATTAAAGGGATGCAGGAACTGAATTTCTCCCATCCTCGTTCCTGCGGACTTTATCCCACAATGTACCGTTTATGACAAATCACAAACTTATTAATTTCTCCCATTCGTTAACCTACAACATGACTCTAAAGGAAGGGGTAATTGTCCACAAATCTTCGTATAACGATGAAAGAGACGTTGTTGTACGCGTTCCGACACACGCCTATCTTGTGTTTAATGCTCAGATCTACGGGAGTTCAACATTTTTTGACGCTAATCGACGACAATGTTTCGTTTTCATTATTGCCATTAGTATGGCAAATATGGATAAAGCTCAATAAAGTTATTAGCTCCGTGATCAACACTAGAATGGCGATTAGCATCGAGCCACTACGCAAGGTAAGTTGTTTTACGATACTTTCTTTCAGATTATTCATTTTCTTCACGGAGAGATGGTGCACGCCCGAGTCTGAAATCAAAAATGAATTTTTTGTGTATTTTTTTCACTATTTATTCATTTTTTCATGTATTTGTTCTAAATAAAAGATAATAAAAAAATTCAAATGCTTAAGTGGATTAGATAGAAGCCCAGACACATTTCATTTCACACAGCTAAACAAATGTTTCTTAACTAATTTGCTTCATCCGTTCGCTTATGTAAGTTTCAAGTTAGCTCACTCGTTCACCATGGCCACGGCTTATGAGCACATGAGATTCTGGTTAGAAGAAGAATGCTTTCAAGCCATGATTTGTAAGTATAATTTTTCTTTTTTGGTCAGAGTTGTAAAACAATTTTATTTTTCCCTTAAAACAAGTCAACATCCAGCGTTTACAAGCGCTGGCTGACGATACCCAGGAGTTGTGGGGTGTGATGAAACTGGATGACACCTGCGATCTGATATCGTTCAAATTGTTCCGCACCATGAGCATAGAAGAGGGCCTGCTTCAATTCGAAGCGGCGGCCGATCAACGCCACCGCACGAATTAAAATCCACGTGTAAGATTTTGTCTAAAATAGTGTAGTCTGCATTCATTTATACTCTCAATTGCAGTGTTTTAGATTAAAAAAATTAATATTTGCTGTTAAGAAAGATGATTTAATTTAATAATTTAATTTACAAACACAAATGTCTAATAATAATCATAATCATCCAAAACATCTTTCCATCGAAGTCATTGCTGGGCACGTCAAAGTCTCCAGTTAAAATTGAGTCGCCTGAAACGAGAAGTGTTATTAAACATTGTGGTTTGTATAAAAACAATATTTATATACCTGTACCGTCTTGTCCGTACTTCAAAGTCGTAGACGGTCTGGATGTGCTCGTGGAATCGGAATCTACAATCAAAAAATCGAGCAAAATCAATAAAATAAGATAAGATAAGATAAAATAAGAAAAAATTAAAATATACGGTTTTGGACAAAAATGAAACGATAGAGTTGTTCAATTACGTTAAACGAATGAGGTTGGGTATCGTACCCACGAGAATTCAGCAATATATGGTCATGGACTAGAGACGTTGCGAAGCAAGTACGAATCGAAGTGATGGATGAGGACTCGACTGATTGTTGCGCGATTTGCATAGACATTTTTGCTAAAGGAGAGGAAATTAGAATTTTAATGTGCGAACACAGGTAAGAAATGGCAAAATCAATTTTTTTTTACAATATCTCAATTCTTGTTTGGAACAATGGTTTCAGCGCAGTCGAACTTGCGCACAATGTTCTTAAAGTAAAAAAAGATTTATTCAATTTGTAATCAAAAATGTAACGCGACACTAGAACGAAAATAAGACTGGAGCGAAAAAATGATGGGAGTCTAATTTCATAACAATTACAGCCCCGACAACTTTCATTTCGGTTGTAGCTTTCGAGATAGAGAACATTGGTCACGCGTTGTTGGTAGAGTTGAATGAGAGGAATGAGCAGTAGGGAGCGGATGGGAGTTTGTACTGGATGTAAGTACGTGATTTTGATGTCAACTTGGAGGAAGCAACGGACAGAGCGATGGATGAGTACTTCACGAGCGAAGCAAATTTTATTGCGCCTCTTGATCCTTTGCATGACACACCTCTCTTGGTAGAAAAGGCAGAGGAGAACTTGACGCAGAAAAAGTTGCACGTAGGATGGTTTATGTGGGAGTTGGCGCAGAGGGTAATGCGGCATGAAGAGACATAGATAGATAGAATTGAGTTTATAGACGCAAGCGGCGACTTACGCCATACACGTCTTTTAATCTGACATACTGAAACTGACATACTGAAACTGACATACTGAAACTGACTTACTGAAACTGACATAGTAAATCTGACCAATATAAATCTGACATAGACAAACACATTTGACCATTGATAAACACTACATTCCAATCCACCGGTAAAAAGGAAGGATGGACAGTTTGAAAATGGAGTCACAAAGAGCAGACAAGCCGAACTCGACCGCCGTCGAGCCGTGTGCAAAGCAGATATAGAACGAGGGATCGCACACTCCGCCACGTACTTCGATACGAGAAAGTATCACAACTGTCCCATGTGCGTCCGAACGGGATGGCTAGTTGGATCCAGTAGGGGAAGCCACACCATGGCTTCCCCCAACTGCCGGGGGTACGGCTATGTACTTTTATACATACGATATCTAATTTTTACAAAAACAGAGCAGTTTCACACACACACACACACCTTCACACCAACTCTTAATCTTGAATCATAAATAGAGACAATTTGGTGGATAAGTTTCATCTTGGAGACAGTCTCTTCTGCCAAGTCTCTTAAGTTCCAGGACAAACTTTACATCCATTTGAGGAAGTACAAACTGAACCAGTTTGGATATTGATTCCCAACTCGCATTGACATTGGAGTTAATGGCTTATACTAGCAGCAGCTCCGTTGTTCTACTGTATGAGTGGAGTGTCTTGTACTGCAAAGTACAAATACTATTTAGGGATTCTCCCTATTCACAAATAACACATGTGTTTCATCACTGTGTTGTGTTATCAGGCGTTTCCAGGTTTACCCTAGACAACCAGCCATTTTGGATAGAAGACTGAGAGCATTCCTCTCGTGCCAACTCGACACCTTGCATTCATTCATCTTTTTCTATGGTTTTAAGGTCTTCTTTTTCTGTTTTTTTTGTTAGAAAGAAGCAAGTTTTATCTAAAATAATGTTTTAATAGATATTTTTTCTATAGAACAACTTCCTCATTTCTGGAGCTCATTAGGAGTAATAATTGGAGAGGTTCTATTCATTTTTTATAATTGTAAGTATTATTTTTTTATTGTTTTTACCCCAAAAAGCACGAAACGCCACTGGATCTGCGGCTACGACGATCAGGCCGCTTAACCTTGTGAAAGGCTCGAGCATTTCTCAATCTTTGCCGCTATCCCATTGTTGGCACAAGCCCGGAAATCAGTTCGTTTCAACTTGGATGTTAATGTTATGTTAATGTTATGATTTTTTGGGAGGATGGTATAGGTGATTTGGATTTTTTTAATTTTTAACCTTTTCTTTTTTTTCTTCATTTTTTTTTTAATTTAGACAACCCGAGAGGTGTACTATCTGTTTAAAACCGATCAACCAGGTGATATATATGCGGGCTTGCCTTGCCGACACGGCTTCCTAGCAGGCCAAGTACGACCTATTGACCCCCCGACCAAAAACGCCGTCAATAAAGCAACAGATGTCAAGAAGCGGCGAACAGCTCGAAAAAGCCATCCAGGAGGGGAGTCAAGTAGTCCTCGGTCTCTGCACTGTCGGTATTTTGTGATTCAGCAGAGCACAACAGGAAAGTTTGCCCGCTTACAATGGAGGAGCGCCGCCGCAAGTGTGAAACTAAGAGGATCTGCTTAGGCTGCATCGGGAAGACGCCACATCTGACCGAAAAAAAATGAAATATTTTTAAGTGCGACGGACTCCACCACACGCATTTATGCAATGCACGGAAGCCAGTTCCGACGGCACAGCAAACCCAGGTGATCCAGAACTCCATTATCAACGCCAAGATGCCCAAGTTCGAATTCCTCATGGTACAAACTACAAATGGTGAAAATTAATGGACCCCTCCATTCAACACCTGGAATCTGTTATTTTGACGGAAGATCTCAAAAGACATTTGTGCGAGCTGAATTGGTGAGAAAACTAAATTTAAAAATCCTAGGAACCGAGATGCTCAACCTTCCAAAGGAGGAAACATGCAACATCGTCGAATTAACGTTGCAATCACCACGATCGCAGGCACACAGGCACGCAACATGGTGTCCATCCATTCACCAGACTTTTACCAACTGGACGATTATGAAGACATATACGTGCACATAGGCGAACGAGAACAAAGCGGAACCATTTTGATACAAATTCGTAAATATACCACTTTTAATCACTACGACATAAAGTTGTTTCCAACTAAAGATGGAATTACCATGACCGTACTCAATTGGATTGAGTCAATGAAGAATTTAAAATTGCTGAAAGAAATGCTCGATAGCAAACCTTACAATACAGTCAAAAAAAGAACAGGAAGATAGATATTTTTGAAACCTTTGTCTGTTTGTTGGTGGAGGTGAAGAAAGTCAACGACGCACCATACTCCGTGAAATTCACCAAGAAAGCAACCGATTTCAACGAGAAAAAAGAAAAAGCATTGAGTGTCTAATGCCGGCGTACAAACGGTTTTTCAGCTTCCAGCTCAACATATTGGATTCGATCAAGACAGTCTCGGCCGAGGCGTTGGAAGAGAAAAACGCATTGAGACGAGATGGAATGATGAGAAAAGAGAATGACGGCACCAAAGAAGAAGCGTTAGCACACACAAAAAAAACAAAAAAAACAGCTGCTCAATCGACAAGCTTCGACATCCCTCAAACAACAATTTCTTGACGAGGACGACGATGTATTCTTCGATGCTGCCATTGCGTTTGATGAAGCGCAGCAAACTCAAGTGATGATGGTCATACCTACTATAAAATACTAAAAGATATGACCAAAAATGATTAATTTTTAAAGTTCACAATTGTTTTCAGTAATGTCTGTGGTGTTGTGGGGGTGATAGTTACTGCAACGAGTGTGGTGGAATTTGTCATGCAAACTAAAAAACATACAGCATTTGAATTTTAACTCCAACAGGTAAATGAGCCTTGCACTGAAAAATGGCCACACATCTGATGAATACAAGATTCCAAAGCTGGGAAATGAGAATTATCAGGCATGGTCAATTCACGCTTGTGCCACCCTAGTGCAAAAAGAGGTGTGGGATGCAGTAGATCCAGGTCATGGCGTCATCATGAGTGAAATTGAGAGAAGAAGAAATGATAAAAACCCAACTTTTCTCGTTTTGGTTGTCCAGGACCATTATCTGGATGACATAGGAACCGCAACTCGTTCAGATAAAGCGTGGAACACTTTGGGCGTGATAATGAAGGATGTTTTTGTGCTACATAACTTCATTGGATCCAGCTGACAGTATTTGATGACACCAAACACAGTTCAAAAGTTATATTGTCAATGATGATTTGCGAAAATATGTTCAAAAAATATTGTTTTGGAAGTTCATGATAAAGTTATATACATGACACATAAACCAAAAGTAAACACATGGCAATGTTGGCGGGAGTTTTCGAGTTTCGTCATCGCTTCCCAGATAGGAATTAGGAACATCGATGCCGCAAAGATCAAACTTAACTTTAAGCAATATGGTATGAAAACATTGTAAAAGTATAAAATATCGTAAATATCGGATACTATTGACTTGTGAGCGAAGTAAATTTACTTCGCAAGTCAATAGTATCAGCGGCGGCGGCGGTGTAGATTATATACACCTTGAATTCCGACATTGACAACCCGCTCGAGCCACCTAGTTCTTCAACACTCGGTCGATTCGGCCTGTCGAGTCGCTGAAAGTCGACAGAACTATCAAATAGAAGAATAACAAGAAGCATTTCAAGAAATTCGAAAGTAATAACTAGAAGAATGAGCAATGTCGTCAAGAACACAGACATTAATATCACCAGAAACTTAAAAAAATTTCTCGTCCTTCTAGCCTTAGTATGAATACTGGCTATTTTCTATCTAATTTTCACCAAAACAGGTAAAAATGCTGAATAAAATCAATTTTTTTATTTTACAATATCTAAAAAAAATTTTTTTTGTAAAGATATCATAATTCTTGTTTGGAAGAATGGTTCCAGCCACAATGCCGGTTCGGTTTCAATGTTCTTAAAGTAAAAAAAGATTTATTCATTTTGTTATCAAAGAATGTAATATGATACTGGAACGTAAATAAAACTGGAGCGAAAAAATGATGGTGGAGTCTAATTTCATGGCAATTACAGCTGCGACAAATTTCATTCCGTTTGTAGCTTTCGCACGAGATGGAGAACGAAAACATTCGCCAGTTTCCGAATAATTCCAATAATAATTCCAATAGGATTTGCTATTAAATACGGCTGTTATTTCCTTAATGTCAGATCTTTGCAGAATGACGACTGAACCAACAGAAACATCACATCATCTTCTCGTTGCAAAAATTGCATGTGTTATAGATTTCGAAGGATTTTTCAATGGAATCGATTTCGTTGTGAAAGAAATGGGGTATACACACGTGTACAAAGAGCTTGTTAGTAGTTATGTGTGCAAAGTCGGTAACTTCTATCACATGGAACCAAAATTTCAAAAGACCGCTTTATGGGTGACGAAATATATTCACGGGATGAAATTTATAGATCGATATGGCGAGCGCAAACAATCAGATTTGCAGTTGGTTCTGAAACAAATCGTGTCTACCTCGCCATATCGATCTATAAATTATACCAATGTTTTTATTCTGTAATTTCTATTCTGTTGTGCTTAATTTCGTGTGTTTTGTACATGTTTCCCTTGGCTGTACACCCTAGTAGACCGCTGGCTGTTGGTGTACGACCCCTTTAATCATTTAAAAAAATAAACTATTATTATAATAGTACGTTGCAGTCTTACTTTACTTTCTGTTCCTCTATAATAAAATATACTGAAATCAATTGTAGATAGATATCAGTCAAATGTCAAAAATAAAAACATTGTAACTTTATTCGCGATGCATTAAAATATTACTTAATATAAGAGAGGTTTGTTTGTTTGTTTTTTGGTTCAATTTACTTTATTTTATATTTATGATTTTTGTGAATTCAATTAATAATAATATTTGTATATTCAATTATATTTGTCTGTTTTGATGTGTTTCGCCTCTTTTATTTCTTTGTATTTCTGTTTTAAAATAAATTTATATAAGCTTAATAATGAATAGCTGTGTTTGTTTTTAATTCATCACATTTCATCCTTTCAATGAAGAAATCCACTGATATATAATTATACTGACTTCAGACCTGTTTTCTTTTTCTTGGCAAAAGTTTTTCATGTGTTTCATGTGCAACATTTCACTTGAAACCATGATATCAATGCAACAATCTATCAAATACCGTGCTCAATTGTGGCTTGGAACTGATGGAACTCATATTGAGCATATTCTTGCTTGATAACACAACAGCATCATGATTTTGTTTGTTTTTTTTTTTGTCAAATCTTTTCATTTTTTGTTTTGGAATATGGCAAACTGCAAGTGCAGAAATAAAATTTCCTAAATTCAGTTTATTCATATCTGACAGTTTTTAATGACAAAAACCAAAAAATATATATAAGATATAAGAACTTTTGTTCAACGATTTTGATCACATGTATTTGTGATACTGGTTATGAAAATTTCCATTTCTCTTGTATCAAAATACAAATTTTTAATCATTTATTGCTGTATTGGAATAAAGTTTTATAATCTGAAATGCTGAACAACTCTTTGCCGGCTAATCAAGACAAAGACTATCATGACATCATCAAAAACAAACTCGGATAAAGTTCTTTTGTTTTATTTTTTTCTTAAATATTAATAATGTTCTACATTTTCTACAACTACCTATTTGTAATATAAACCCTCCTGCATTTAAATTATGCATTTACATTATCAAATCTTCAATTTAATAGAGTTGATTAATTATTCTGCCTCTCAAATGATATAAAAGGAAGATCCACAAGCCAGAATTTAGAAGCACATCCTTCCAAAGCTTCCAAGTGAGAACAATCCTAGTTCTTAAATATATCTGACAAACTTTAAACTTTTAAACTTTTTTATTTATATACAGTAATAATATTAGACGACTAGGAACAAGACAAGAAGATGGTACAATAGCAAAAGAAAAAGCAGTAACTTTATTAGCCAAACAAAAAGATTTCGAGATTAGTTTAGTCTCAGCTCTATCAGAAGATATTTTGTCCGGTGTGAGAAACAAACAACTAAAGTGAGTATTGAATCTTGAATATTTAATAAACACTAACACTGATTATTTGTATAAGAGTGCTATTTTAGCTTAAAAAAATCTGATTTTCTCCTTTTTTAAAAAAATTATCTGAACTCATCTGGCAGTAGAAAACTTAATTTTTGAGAAATTATAAATACACTAAATATACAGTGTAAAGGTTAAAGGGTTAAAAATTACAAATTTAATAACTTTTTGTGTTTTACTTTTGCAATGAGACTTCCAGGTTTCTCTGTATAACGATGTATGTTCTGTTACTAAAAGTATTGCAAACCTATTCCCATGCATAATGTATTAAGTATAAAACAATTCGAGTTAACTCAAACCTACTGGCAGTGTTGGTTGCGCTACCGCTACAAATAGCGACGCTACCAGTAGCGCTGCTACCGCTATATAGCGGCGCTACAAAATTCGCTACTTTTAAACTTAAAGTAGCGATACAGTAGCGGCGCTACTAATTTTCTAAAAATAACGGAAAAAGTTGCGGAAAAAGTAGCGAAATTTCGCTACTTTTTCCGCTATATTTTTGCTACATTTGATGCCGTTTTATTCTGTATAATAATTTAGAAAAATGAAAATAAAAACGCACATGATACATACATATTGTAGATACAGGTTCTGCATTTAGCACCTATGTATCATTTTTCATTTTTCTGAATATATAAGCATGTTTTCTCTATAATAAAAATTCGTCTTTGTTTTTCAATCTGAATATTCTGTTTTATTAAGTTTTTGATTTTTTTTTGATTTCTTTTTTTAAGTTTTTTTTTGATTTCTTTTTATAAGTTTTTTTTTTTGTTTTGTTTTGATTTTTGATTTTTTATTAGTAGCGGAAAAATAGCGCAAAAATAGCGCAAAGTAGCGGTAGTGGTAGCGAAAAATCGCTACTAGCTATACAAAAATAACGATAGTAAAAAGTAAAAGTAGCGCTAGCGGTCGGCGCTACTTTTATTCAGTAGCGGGGCCAACACTGCCTACTGGTTTGATTTATAAAATTTCTTCTTTCTCGCAGAGCAGAAGATCACCCCGTTTCAATAGACATTTGTATAGACAATTGTCAGGGAATTCCAATAATTATAGCTACAATTGTTCCACGCCTGTCAGCAAACCTCATAAAACAAAAATTAACCTCGTTTTTATCTTTGCAAGGCAGCCGTAAATGTCTCGTCACTTTTAGAATACATGATATTGACGTGAGTCAGCAATTTACAATTGAAACCGTATTGGATAACGTGATAGTCCATGAAAGCCCTTACCAATTAATGAAAATGATAATGTCATATACATTTAAATGGTGCTAAAAACTTCGCTTAAAATTCTTTGAACCAATACATTAACATGGACTTCACAAAATTTCTTCTAATAGAAACACAGCTTATAGACAATAATGGGTTTTATACACTAGTGATAGTTGTTGAATCTAAAAATATGTTGTGTTCAGACAAGAAACTGTACGGCTCACGAAAAAGAAATTGACATGATCAAAGAATGGCATCAAAATTCAATTTTTTCAAGTTTAATCGGCGCAAACACTTTAGAATTGATAGAAAAAATAGACAATGATCATCATGAAGAAAATAGAAAGAGAAAAAAGGAAGGTAGTAGAGATATCAATTTTGATTCTGTTGATTGGCTAGTTTATATAGAAAATTGCTAATTGTTGAAGATTATATTCAGTGAGATGTTATAGTAATCAAAGTAAATGGGAAAAAATATTATTTACGACCGCATTTTTTAGTACAGAAAAGCAACAATTTATAGACAACATTAATGATGTAACTTCAATAATTTGTCTGGACTGTTTAATTTATACGAGTTTATTTGACAAAATAGGAAATGGCGGGGTCGGTCGATCTTCTTGCAATCTCGCAAAACATATTCAAAAATTTCATCTCTATCTGTCTTATAACAGCCATATCGAGGGCAAAGTTAAAAGCTTTATTTATAAGTATTTATTGGGCCGTTTGACAGGAATCGGTATTTAATTGGTTCTAGCAAATCAGGCACAAAATGCTCACTGTTGCGTTATTTAGTGCTGTCTTTGAAAGATTATTATAATACAATTAAATTTGACTTCAAGACGAATAGAATAATATCAGAACAACTTCTTCATACTTATAATACAGGTGATGCATTGAGAAGTGTTGTCGAAAAAACTATTTTATGCACAGTGCAACCTCAAATTTCCTAGGACGACATTCAAAATATGATTGATGAAGAGTTGCAAAAAAATCAGTTGGAACAAATGACTGCAATACAGAAAATTAGTGAACCAGAACATACAATAACCACAGAGCAAAATTCTTTCAGTTTGGTCACCAATTAATACTGAGGCACAAACTCCAACTCCCCTACAAACAAATAATTATGTAGTTAAACCTTTATCAACCCCTCCAGGAGCAAAATAGAGGCCCATCTTATAGATCAAACCATCATAAACCAAATCTATATGGCTGCTAACAATGTGCGGGCTGTGGCGGCAGAGAGTGCTTGAGGTGAATCCAGCTCATTCTACAGTGGAGAAGAACTAAATGAGCTGGAATTGCTCAAATTTATTTACGAACAACAAACCCATATGAACCATCGTGTGGTGGAGGAAGAGGAGGAAGATGCCGTGGTTCCTGAATGGGTGAGAGAAGTCAACTCCCGTCCGTTGTTTTGCCTGCCTGCCATGCACTAGTGGAACAACAAGTTAACTTGGAGACGGAGGAGCTGGTGTGTGGCAAACAATGTGCCATTTGCTATGAGAAATTTGAACAGAGAGAGAGAGAGAGAGAGAGAGAATTAGGTTTATAGACGTAAGCGGCGACTCGGGAAATTTGAACAGAAAGAGTACTTCTATGTGTTAAGATGTAATCACATCTTTCATTCTGAGTGTTGCGCACGATTGAGAAATGAGAGCGAGGATGGCAATGGGCGTTGCCTCTTGTGTTGTCTTAACATCTTTTCTGATTTCATGAATTGAAATTTGTTGTTTTTTAATTTTATTTTTGTCATTATTTTATTAGAAGTTTTTTTTTCATTTTATTTTTCATTTTTGTCAACTTTCATTTAGATTTATTTTTTTTGTCAAAATTAATTTTTTTTCTTTTCAAATTAATCAATTTTCATAAGATTTTTTCAACTTAACAATTTTGACAATTAAATAACAAAAAGAATTATTCAATTTGTTATCAAAAAATGTAATGTGATACTGGAACGTAAATAAAACTGGAGCGAAAAAATGATGGTGGAGTCTAATTTCATGGCAATTACAGCTGCCACAAATTTCATTCCGTTTGTAGCTTTCGCACGAGATGGAGAACAAAAACATTTGCCAGTTTCCGAATAATTCCAATAATAATTCCAATAATAATTCCAATAGGATTTGCTATTAAATACGGCTGTTATTTCCTTAATGTCAGATCTTTGCAGAATGACGACTGAACCAACAGAAACATCACATCATCTTCTCGTTGCAAAAATTGCATGTGTTATAGATTTCGAAGGATTTTTCAATGGAATCGATTTCGTTGTGAAGGAAATGGGGTATACATACATGTACAAAGAGCTTGTTGGTAGTTATGTGTTCAAAGTCGGTAACTTCTATCACATGGAACCAAAATTTCAAAAGACCGCTTTATGGGTGACAAAATATATTCACGGGATGAAATTTATAGATCGATATGGCGAGCGCAAACAATCAGATTTGCAGTTGGTTCTGAAACAAATCGTGTCTACCTGCTACGAAGAATCTGGTAGCAAACTAGTTGCGTATAAAGGAGGAAAGCACGAAAGAGATATTTTAAAAAAATGTGGAATTGACAGTCAACTTGGAAATGCTAGGATGCCCGAAATTTATTGATTTATACCGTCCACAAAAATTTGTAGACAATTGCCAATTACATAAATTTGGTAAAAAAAATCTGGTAGCTCATTGCCCACAAATAGAATGTCTGGATTTTAAGCAGTGGTGTGTGGATAAATATGGCACCGACATAGCACGACAACCTCTGTAGATTAAATCAAAATTAATTTCTGTTTATTTCTCCAAGAGTGAATTTAAAAAAACTATTTTACATGCGTTAACTTGTTTTTAGCTGCTCGCTGCCAACTTAGTTTGGTCAGTTTATTTTATGCATTATTTTTTACTGTATTTGATATCTTAAACAAATCGTGTCTACCTGCTACGAAGAATCTGGTCGCAAACTAGTTGCGTATAAAAGAGGAAAGCACGAAAGAGATATTTTAAAAAAATGTGGAATTGTTGACAGCGTCAACTTGGAAACGCTAGGATGCCGTAATTTCTTTCTCGCAGAGCAGAAGATCACCCCGTTTCAATAGACATTTGCATAGACAATTGTCAGGGAATTCCAATAATTATAGCTACAATTGTTAAACGCCCGTCAGCAAACCTCATAAACCAAAAATTAACCTCGTTTTTATCTTTGCAAGGCAGCCGTAAATGTCTCGTCACTTTTAGAATACATGATATTGACGTGAGTCAGCAATTTACAATTGAAACCGTATTGGATAACGTGATAGTCCATGAAAGCCCTTACCAATTAATGAAAATGAAAATGATAATGTCATATACATTTAAATGGTGCTAAAAACTCCGCTTAAAATTCTTTGAACCAATACACTAACATGGACTTCACAAAATTTCTTCAATAGAAACAGCTTATAGACAATAATGGGATTTATACACCAGTGATAGTTGTTGAATCTAAAAATATGTTGTGTTCAGATAAGAAACGTACAAGCTCACGAAAAAGAAATTGACATGATCAAAGAATGGCATCAAAATTCGATTTTTTCAAGTTTAATCAGAGCAAACACTTTAGAATTGATAGAAAAAATAGACAATGATCATCATGAAGAAAATAGAAAGAAAAAAAAGGAAGGTAGTAGGATATCAATTTTGATTCTGTTGATTGGCTAGTTTATATTGCTAATTGTTGAAGATTATATTCAGCGAGATATTATAGTAATCAAAGTAAATGGGAAAAAATATTTATTTACGACCGCATTTTTTAGTACAGAAAAGCAACAATTTATAGACAACATTAATGATGTAACTTCAATAATTTGTCTGGACTGTTTAGTTTATTTGACAAAATAGGAAATGGCGGGTCGGTCGATCTTCTTGCAAAACATATTCAAAAATTTCATCTCTATCTGTCTTATAACGCCGTATCGAGGGCAAAGTTAACAATAAAAGCTTTATTTATAAGTATTTATTGGGCCGTTTGACAGGAATCGGTATTTAATTGGTTCTAGCAAATCAGGCGCAAAATGCTCACTGTTGCGTTATTTAGTGCTGTCTTTGAGAGATTATTATAATACAATTAAATTTGACTTCAAGACTAATAGAATAATATCAGAACAACTTCTTCATACTTATAATATAGGTGATGCATTGAGAAGTGTTGTCGAACAAACTATTTTATGCACAGTGCAACCTCAAATTTCTGAGGACGACATTCAAAATATGATTGATGAAGAGTTGCAAAAAAATCAAAAAAATAATTAATAATTTTGATCAGCACACATATGAAGCATTTTTGAAAAGACCTTAGTTGTGTACTCAATTGTAATGAAGGCTTAGTGTAAGTCATTCAGAAGACTGCTTAAGGGACGTTAAAGATGTGCCCTAGTATCGCATTTCAAACTCTCTGAAGAATTAATTAGAAAGCACCCGCAACTTAAATGTCCCATTACACAATAAATGCAAGTATAGAATTCCTTCGAGAGTTCGATATGAAAGTAGTCTGGAACTTGTTAGTTGGTGGAAACAAAACATTCCCTTAACAGTTCCTACGTGACTTCAAAACAGGAATTATATTTCAGATACTCAGTGCTAATCAGAGAAATTTATTGTGAAAATAAAACCCCATATTCAGTGGAACATGCTTTTCAGCATATTGCTATTCAAAGCCTTCTTACTTAAAGACAAAGAAAAAATTGATTTAAAATCTTTTATTGGATATCATCACTGTTGCGTATGATCCATATGGCCACTGGAAGCAGACTCATTGCGTGCACTTAACCCCTTTCTAGACAACCACCACGATTTGTCATCCAAACTGAGAAAATCTAGGAAATCCAAATTGAGCAAATTCAAACTGAGGAAATTCGAACCGAGCAAATCCGAACTGAGCAAACATGGGGTTGAAGTTACTAATTGTACTAATAGGGAAATGTTCACAAATATCCGCGCGTTGCATTGTGGGGCTCAGTTGCATAGCGGCCATCTTGAGGAACAGCGTTACCGGAACCGCAGCACACCCCCATTCCACCTGCTTATCCAGCCAATCGGAATACACGTCGACAAGGTGGATTGAATCCACTACCCCCCCCCCACCCCCACGATATCGAGACATTGCCCTCAGAAGTCCATCCCTTGACGCAGCCAATTGGAGACACCCGATTCTCGAATCGTTGTCGCACTGAATCCCCGACCAACACCCCACCACCATGGCGCCAACACCATCCGATTGCTATCTGCTGGCAAGGCAACACCACTCCCAAAATAACATCTATAGGCCGGCACCAATATTCAGAATAAATCAAACTACAGAAGAAAAAAAATTCAACTGAAAATTACAATTTCAAATCAGAACCACTTGCATTTTAAAATTGAAACACTCAAATTGAGTTTTTGAAATGAAACAAAGTAGTAATGAAAGAATGACGAGAAATTGGGTTTTACCCAACGTGACCCAGCTTGTGTGCAATGCTGGTTACCGATTTCTCATATTCAAAGAAATGTGCCATTAATTCATGGTAATTGATAAATGCTACAATCATGTTTCAGAATGCAGTCTTACAATATCGTACTTGATAAATGCTACATTCATATATCCGAATGCAGTCTTACAATATCACACCTGATAAATGCTGCACTCATGCATTTGGAGTGCAGCCTTACAATATCTTACAATGGCAAACGCATTCTTTATAATTTCAAATTAAATTTCATGGAAATTAAAAGAAAATTTCAAATGACGAATATTTTGAACAACCGAAAGGAAATTGTATAATGAAAACTGCATTCCACAGGGATGTCCATGAATTCGGCCTTGGACGTGCTTGGACTATCAATTTCAGGTTAATGTACGATAACTAAAAAAAAAAAAAAAAAAAAATAAAAATGAGTATCAAATGTATTATTTTCATTACGTAAACAATGTTTAAACAATAGATACTTACTTGAATAAGTATGTAACTAAATAGTTACAGTTCTTTATGGCCACATCGCAATAGATGGGACCCCGCCCAACAAAACGGCTTGAAATGCATCGCTTGAAATATCGTTCATTCTCAAAAGAATTGGTCTTGGAAATCACTGTTGGAATGAAATTCAGATTTCCGCACTCAAGTTTGAAAGTAAGAAACAGACATTTGCCCCTACTTTTTGGGCCACATATCTCTGGAAGCGTGAGCGTGGCATCGTGGTTGATGTCTAGAGACGCAATGGCGATGGAGTCGGATACTAATGGGTTGGGCAGCGTCATTCCGTGATTTTTTGTAAGTGGAATGAGATTTGATGACGTATAGAAATGACGAAATTCTCAAAAAAGCATTAGATGGTAATAAGTAGCGCTTATTAATGTCTAATGTTTTTATTTTTCGAGTATTAGCACACAATAAAATTGCAAAGCTTATTATTGTTTACTGTTGCGTTTTCTGACGTCATCATTGACTACAAATGACTTGCAATGTGACATCGTAGAAGGGATCGAAGTACGGCAACCTCATTTAAACTCCGCCCACTCGTTTGACATAGATCTTATAAATTCTGGTTTCTGGCTTTGTTTTCAGCTTTTTTTCATAAAATCAACAAAAATTAGGTCTAGTAATAAAATTAGGTCTTGTAATAAAAAATTTTCCGTCTATTTTCCCGAATAACTCGGATCTTGTGTTCGTTTTATGAAATGAACACGTTGTTGGTGTGCCATACAAGTCTAACTTGATGGTTCCAACATATTTACAGTAAAGTGATTATTTATTTTAACTGTGAATAAATTGTCATTCAATTTGACCTGTTGTGAATAAATTGTAAATTTGTAAATAACTTTCACTCCATTATATAGAAGATATAGAAAGTTGGGTAGGGGCAATCCAATTATGACTTGTGATTTCTGACCTCTTTTATTAAAAATAAAATTAAAAAATGATTGAAAATGATTTGAAAATGATTTATAAGATGTAAGCTAATAAATGGATCATTAAATAGTGTTTTAAGCTGCCTTTTAAAATCAAATGTTATAAATAATTATAATTAATAAGATTTTCTTTTACATATGCTGTACCTGGTTAAATCTAGAGCAAATAAAATTAATTATAATAACTTCACATTTCTTGTGTCAATAATAGTAAAGGTTATTGTCCACTTGTCAAAATGCTGCAATTTATATGCTAAAGATGGATATTTTGTTTAAGATGGCAGATGTATAATTTTAATAACTTCAAGCACGGTGAATACTAAGTGCCTTCTTGTTTTAGTGATGCCGTGGGTCGAATGGTTGCCGTGGTTTGAATTGCCGTGGGTCAGAATTTAAATTTTAAATTTTTTTTTATGTTTAAAGGTCGAAAATGAAACATGAATGGTCGACATGCAAATGGTTGGTTGGCCTCACTTGATTGGTAACCACATCCGTGAGGATGTATATAAATCAGGCGCCGCAGGCGCAAAGCAGATTTTCTGATACATTCCGGTAGTAGTGAGTTTTTATTTCAAGTTTTAAAATTTCACAAATAAAATATGCCTAAAGTCGAAAATTAAATTTTTGTAAATTCAAAAAAATAAGTGGGTCGAATTATAAGTGGGTCGAAATGCCTTGGGTCGAAAATGAAATTCGACCCACTTACCCCGCGCCTTCAGCACATCTTCAGTTGTATTTTTTTACTTTAATTTAGTTAAGTTATTCTTAATTGCTACAGCTTGTATTAAAAGATAAAGGCTCTCTTCTATTGAAACTTGAGCACCTGGTAATAATTCATACTCGAATAGATATACTGTATCATTACAAAAGCAGCGCAACTGCAAGTAAACCAAGTAAACCGGCCGTCAAAGCGGTCAGATCAGCACCACACCGGCCAAGTAAATACACACCCCATCCAAAACTCATTTACGTCATTTTTCAGATTACATGATGTGGTTGGATTGTGTAGGCACCCTGTTCTTGGGTCGTCTTGACCCAATAAAGTGAGTCATACCATTTTCCCATCTTACAAGTCATGAAGTAACCCAAGGTTGGTTTACTAGGCAACTCTAAATTGAGTAAATTCCTAATAGTTTAACCAACCCATGAGTTAATAGTTCAAACCAGCAAAATTAATAATAGTTATGCAAATCTCGGGAATCCTGAACTTAGTAGTGACAGTACTTCCCAAATAAGAATTACCGTATATACTCGCGTATAAATCGACCCTGACTTAAAACGGGTTAAAAACCATTGAATTCGACCCTCTAAATTTTATTTTTTTAAAACTTAAAACGACTATTGATCTGCAAATAAATCGAACCAAATAAAATAGAAAAACTAAAAAAATAAAATAAAAGATTTGGTCCAAAAATCCTCGACTTATACGCGAGTATATATGGTATGCTTTAAATGGATACACCAAAAATTTATTTTTAATTTTTTTTATGTTTTACAAATCGTTTTGTAATTGAATACTTGAATACTGCTTCTCAAACTTCTGACATCAGGAAAGATGTTTTCTTGATTTATGGTGAACAACAACACTTGAATCACTCACCATGTTTGAGTACAAGTTTGGGGATATTGTAAATCACAAACATAAAATAAGTACAGCTTTGAGAAGAGACTTTTGTTCAATAGTAAACCCTTCTGCAACAACAAATACTTGTAAAGAACTCTCTCTTTGGGGTCGGGATAAGAACCGCGAGATCCATAACCGAGAGATGGATCTCGCGGTTATGAATATCGCGTTTCTGCATAAATCCAAATATGCATAACCACGAGATCAAAATTTCTCGCGGTTCTGCATACTCGCGGTTCTGCATAAATTTAAATCTCGCTTTTAAATTAATATGCATAACCACGAGATTTTTTTTTTATAGTTTTTAAGTTTTTGATTAAGTTTCTGAAGTTAATTTTAACTTCAAATGTTTTTAACTTTCAAATTCAATGTAATTGAACTTTTTTTGTTAAGTTTTTGATTAATTTTGAAATGCCAGAGTGCCAGAACGCACCAGAAAACCTGTTTGCGCCTGCGGCGCCTGATTCACAAACAACCTCATCAAGACTGGTTACAAATTTAAAGAGGTCACCAAAGTGCAGGAAAACAACAAAGTACAAGTTTTATTGAAGACTGGCTAGTCAAGTGCTATACGGTACACATGGAAATTTTAAAATATTAAAAAACTTTTCACAATTAATAAATTCCCACAATAAAAACCTTAAATAATAATAATAACAATTCAATTGTTTTATTTACGGCAAAAAAATATGTCTGGCGATTCTGCATACTCGCGCTTCTGATAATAATGAAATCTCGCGCTTATGAATAAAAAAAAAAACAAAAAAAAAA
>JH430667.1:0-15161 GCA_000239455.1 Strigamia maritima | reverse complement strand
TTAGGTTTATCAGGGAACATATTACTAGCTGAAGCTAATGCAGCGCTGGCAGCAAATAGCAGAATTTGCGCATGAGACGGGCCTGGATTAACTCGAAGGATGGCATCTCTGCAATCGATTGGTTCAGAGCATCAGTAACTTCAGTGATGGCTGTAAAAAGAACCATCTAAAGTTTTGTTAGTTCCACCCATTGCTTGTATGTTAAAAGAGAGAGAGAGAATTAGGCTTATAGACGCAAGTGGCGACTCAGGCTATACATGTCTAAAATCTGACAAAAGAAAATCTGACATGAAAACTGACAATATGAAACTTTACATACTAGATCCAACAAAATAAAACTGACACGCTATACATCTGATAAAAGAAAACTGACACACCAAAACTGACAAAACGAAACTGACATATCCAATCTGACATAACAAAACAGACATACTGACTCTGACAAAATGAAACCAATATATGAGGTCAGTCAAAATAAGAAAAAAGTTTCTAGAAACTGAAACTGACATACCAACACCGGCATGAAACTGACTTTTTCGCATGACAAATACCAGCGTTCCAACTCCCGGTGTACTGACCCTGGCGTATCTGGCCATCCTGGCGTACTGGTCCGAGCATACTAACCCAGGCGTACTGATCCGGGCAGACGCACTACCAACCAAGTACTCACATTAGTCTATTCAAACTGAAACTGACATGTGTACTCTGGTATACAACTTTCCTCTTCGCACCCCTGATCCCTTCGCACAACCGAGCGGTGTACCGACCCCGGCGTACCAACTCCGTCGATTCAACCCCGGAGTACCAACTCCGTCGATTCAACCCCGGCGTTCCAACTCCCAGCGTACTGACCCTGGTGTATCCGGCCGGCCCTATCAAATCCGGCATACTAGCAAATCCAGGCAAATCCGGCAAATCCAGGCGTACTGATCCGGGCATACTAACCCACGCGTACTAATCCGGGCATACTAATCCGGGCTAACAACCGGCCAAGACCCCGAGTGTACTGATTCTAACCCACTACCAATTCCGCCTGGAAAACCCACTAACAAAAATAGACACAGAAGTAAAAGAAGAGCAAAAAAGAAAAGAGACAGATAAGATGACCAAAGAACCCATTAGCACCACTGCAGCGGAAAAAGAAAGTGTCACAGCGAAGTGCCCAGGGGAGGCCACAAGGAGACTGGGCTTGGAAGTTTCCTCCCCCGTTTAGTTTAGAAAGCAGTTAAATTTGATCATGCTAAAATAATAAGTTACTTACCCAGATTAGATTGGTGTAGAGAAGTTGGAACGTGATGAAGTTCGAACGGAGAGAAAGCTCAGAGTAGAGAAAATAAAGCAAAACAACTATCTTAAATTTAAATCGAAGGACAAAGAACATTTGTACGCATCATAGATTGCACAGATATTTCAGACATCACGAGTTAGAAGTCTAGACAAGTTTTACATAACTACACATCTGCACGTTGATCGCATTTTGGAGTAACGAACTGATATTCTTTTGAAAAATTTTATTTGAGAAAATGGCCTCGAACGACACTGAAAGTTCAGATGAGGAGTATTTGGTTCACGATGAAATTACTACAATAATGCTGTTTAATTCCATGCGGAAAATAAAATTATCATTGATACATGCACGAATTTAACAGTACATGCGCATACTTAGTTTGTTGAATGCGCAAGAGATGCGTGATAAATAGATAGATAGAATTGAGTTTATAGACGCAAGCGACGACTGAGGTCATACACGTCTTTTAATCTGACCAATATAAATCTGACATAAACAAACTCATTTGACCATTGATAAACACTACATTCGTACATCCCATTGCAGAATGGAATGCAGCATTACATTATCAAAAAAATGATCAAAAACAGAGACAAAAGCCACAGAAGAGAAAGCGGAGCAAAAAAGGAGATATAGATAACCAGAGGACCCATTAGCACCACTGCAGCGGAAAAACAAAGTGCTGCAATGGAGTACCCAGGGGAGGCCACAAGGAGGCTGGGCTTGGAAATTTTCTCCCCCAAGAGATGCGTGAAGCAGCAGAAGAAATTCAGTTGGAAATTGCTTCCGTCAACGGTAAGGAGTGTGCTATTTGTTAGGCTCCAGAGGAAATCGGACAAGAGATGGGAATTCTTCCGTGTGAACACAGGTAAAGAAAATAGAATTTTTTTTTAGATCAATTTACTGCTTATTGTTAACCCGATGGGGTAAAAGACTGTTTTTTAAATTTTATTGTCTTTTATTGTTTTCTCAGAAAAAATAAAAAATGTAAGAAGAGATGACAATAAATATACTACATTTATTAATTTTTTTATTAATTAGACTAAGGGCGCGTGGATGTAGTGTTAAGTAGAAACCTCTTTTGTTATTAAGTGCTGTGACTCGCTTCTCTCGCCCTAGGCAAGAGTCACAACCGCCCTGTCTGGTCGCGCTTGACCTCTAACATAGTTTTATATAAGACTTTAGCCCGTGACTGGTAGATATTATTATATTTGCATATTGTTAGTGCTGGACAAAACCCAGACTGATTGTAGTTTATTGTTTAGTTGTCCTTAGAATAAATAGTGTTATGTTTTGATAAATCTTGCCTTTGTCTATTCTTATTTATACTGCTCTTGACTGAGTTGTTATAATGAGGTTCAGTGTTCTGAACCTCATGACAACCTTACAGTAAACCTGGCAGAGTTTGGGACGCCATCTTAAAGAGATGGCAAGGAGTGCTGTTCCTGGCCCCAATACTGGCATTCCCAACCCCCTTTTACCACGTGAGCCCGTCTTACGGGGCATGCACTAGAGTTGTAACCGCCTTAACCTTTCGAAGGTCAGCCAGCTGTGTTTTCATCTAGAAAAGTTTTCTGTGCTCAACTGAGCATTTATTTATCTTGTGCGTGTAAGCCAAGCTGCCATTTTTCCTGCCTAACTGTGGGAGTGGCTGTCATTCATTTCTGGGAGATTATTGTGGATTTTCTCCAAATGTCAACTCTCAAGGACTTTCAACAACATCCAAGATCATTTGAAGAAAACTCTGCTCAAATTACTCCAAGTGCTCCAGTTGATGTTTTTGTGGATCTTCAGGGCTCTATTTAGTGCCTTCTCTACTCTGAGTGATCTATTCTGCCAAGCTGAGCTGCTGGACTTCATCTTGGATCTCTCCCTTTGGCCTTTGGTTAAGAAGTTCATCATTCTTAGACGCCATCTTGGATCCACTTTCTCAACGTTTTGTAAACAGTAGTGTCTGTAAATATAAAAGGTTTGGGTTAGTTCCTCACTATTTTGCAAATTAATTTGCTTCTCTGTTTTTGTCTGAGCTTTAGCAATACTAGTTTAATTTTGTTAGGGCTGCGAGTCTTTTCTTAATGTTAAGGCCCATATAGATGACCAAAGTTTTATCATACAATTTACTCAACCTCCTTTTCATGAGTCTTTTTCCTTCAAATTCAATTCTTGAATTTGTTTTATCTAAGTCAAGTGTTGGTTTAATTTGTTTATTCTTAGTTGGGATATTTTTTCATATGTAGACTCTTTGGCATAGAGTTTATTCTTAATAGTTTCTGTGTGTATTCTATCTCATGAGTTTGACCCCTCTATCAGGTTGTTAATTAAGCTGCCAAACTTTGGTTTGGCCTCTTCTCGAGTCTCTAATTAGTGTTATTGCGTTATCTAACTCATGGGATTATCTTGTCATAATCTCCTTATCTATGACAAGAGGATTAAACAAGTATAAAATCTCTTGTAACACAGGAGGTAATGCTTTTTTTGCTTTATGTGGTGTTACTGATACTGATCCTTGGTTATGATTATTTGCCTTTGTGCTTGATTACATTATTTCAAGCCTTTGGCGCCTCTGATTTATTATGAAGCGAATATGAGGCTTGTGCATCAGTCATATGACCGCTCATACACCGCAGACATCGTACTGTGGTTACTCTATCGCCGCCGAGCGGAAGTGACCGCCGCCATGTGTAGCGGACGAGTTAGCCGACCTACTGGGTGATAGGACCTACTCTCCCGCAGCAACTAGGAAACTCGAGGACGCGACACAAGACCGGGACGGACCATAAGTGAGTGATTTGTCTGTGTAATTTTCTCCCTCTCATGGCCCCGGGCCCCCAATTTGAAATAATTTGAAATAACTCGTTGAGAGACACGCGAAACTTGGCTTCCATGCCAATTAGGTCGCCATGTGGCCAATGGCTGACCATTCACTTTTCTTTTCTTCTACCTGCATTTAATGTGCAAGTATTTTGAACTTCAACTATATTTGAAATATAGATGCACTCCTTAAGTGTTTTGAAAAAGAAGGGTAAGTATTTATGATGATATATGATACGTCATAAAAGATAATACTTTTATGATCCTAATGTAAAAATGCCAAGTGGATTATTGCACGTTATAGTGCATAAACCAAGGGGGAAATGAGACTTTTTGGGATACATAGTCAAGCCATGCGGATCAGATTTGACCCAAATGAACTTTGATCAGCTGCAATTAAAAAACTTTATGCAAATATGATAATAAACGGCACGTGCGACATTTGCTACAGCAATGTCCAGATCAAGCCGGCCGAGATCCGGAAACACATGGTAGACTTCCACAAAGTCGCGAAGTCAATGAGGATAAAAAATAAATAAATAGATAAACCTAACCTAACCTCGTTTGTTTTCGCTCATCCACTAGGCAAAAGGCAAGAGCGTGGGCAAGCGGTCGAAAGTCGTGCCGCCATCGCCACTGAAAGTGTCATCTCCACTCTTCGGCTAACCAAGTTTCTCACTATTCTGGAACACTTTATATCCTCTATGGGTTAGTGCTGGACACCCCAAAACGCCACTGGGTCTACGGCTACGACGATCAGTTTTTTAATTAAATAAAAGAAAACCGAAAAGAAAAAGCTTCCGTTTCCGTTAAAGTTATATTTTTCTAAAAAAAGCGGAGATTTCCCTAGTGTTCCAATCATTAACTCCGCGTGAAGTGAATTTTTTCAAACTAAATTAACACCACTCGTTTAACGACGTTGCCTGGAGTGGTGCCACTTGAATGATTAGCACTCATCTTTACCTTGCCTTAATTGAGCACTTGTCAATTGCCACCCAGCTGCAGTTTATAGAAAGTCCAGTCACGTACATATTACGCACATCCGGCACCAAATTCAAATATAAGTAACACAAGGACAAACGAACAGATGGAAAACAAGGATGGAGAGAGAGAGAGAATTAGGTTTATAGACGCAAGCGGCAACTTAGGCCATTCACGTCTTTTAATCTGACATACTAAATATGACACAGAAAACAAAGATAAATCCTTAACCTAAATTAACCGCAAACAGGTGTAAACAGAAGGACAAACACTAGTATATAAACCCAAACCACAAACGACTCGGAGCAGACGAAGATGGACCGCGGACTGGAATCATACCGTACTTTCATAGTCGGAGGAATAGCGCGAGAACAGCTTCTGCCACTCATTGCTACAGTGACAAGAGGACAAGTAGAAAAGAAATTGTAGAACACGACCCTGCTAAAGAAAATGACCAATCAATTGGAAATTGTGAGTACGAGTGTATTCATCACCACGGGCTTGTGTACGTGCCTACTCGTAGGTACGATAATTGGGGTGCTTTCACAACTTTTACAAACATTGTCAAGACCCTTGGTGGTTGGATCAAGACGCAACGTGTATTCCATCTAAAAGGAATCCTATTATACATGCTATCCAGACCTCGAGAAGAAGTTTACTTTGAAACCAGTTACAACACAGAGGCCGACGACACCAAGTTTAAAATCACCTCCTCCTCTTACCGCCGACAACGAAACCGATCCCCTCTTTAGCAGCATCGTTCTACAACGTTGATCTTGATTCAACTTTCTCACCTAAACCTCCGCACCCAAACCTCCGATGCCCAAAGCGAGGTGATGTACGACCAGAACGAAGGTTTTACCACGTTTTGCCAACACAACTCGAAGACAAATCAATGTAAGTGTTCTAAATTCATGATTTCACTTTATCACTATGTTTACAATCCTTTTTTTAGTGGAAAAAAATCCCTTCTCTATGTTCTTGGTTCTATCATGGGCGCTTTTATTCTGTTTATTGGAATCTACATTCTAACAAGTACTTTGTCTTTTTGTTTTTTTTCTCATATCGTTTTCTTATATCTGTTTTTTTCTGTTTTAGCGAGTGATTTCTCAAAATCGACTCATATCATATCATGAAGACTACTGAAGTGATCCCAACCTCGTCCCTAACTGACTCATCCACCACTCCAATTAAGCCTTCAACCACATCTACTTTGTTTTCAACTGAACCATCCACCACTCAAATTCCAGGTTTTTTTTTAAAAATAAAATTTACAAATTTTTTTTTTCATGTTTTGTTTGTTATAGATATTCCGACCAAGATCGCTCCCCATTCTACGATCCACACGATTGCAATTCACACCGTGATTATTCCATCCGAAAAGAAGTCTAATTTAGACCAAGGTCAAATCGTAATTCAAAGTGAAGTTATAAATGATCCGATGCTGAACAACTCTTTGCCGGCTAATCAAGACAAAGACTATCATGACATCATAAAAAACAAACTCTCAAATGTCTCGGCACTTTTAGAGTACAAGATATTGACGTGAGTCAGCAATTTACAAAAACTGGAGCAAAAAAATGGTGGCAATTACAGCTGCCACAAATTTCATTCAGTTTGTAGCTTTCGCACGAGATGGAGAACGAAAACATTTGCCAGTTTCCGAATAATTCCAATAATAATTCCAATAGGATTTGCTATTAAATACGGCTGTTATTTCCTTAATGTCAGATCGTTGCAGAATTACGACTGAACCAACAGAAACATCACATCATCTTCTCGGTGCAAAAATTGCATGTGTTATAGATTTCGAAGGATTTTTCAATGGAATCGATTTCGTTGTGAAAGAAATGGGGTATACATACATGTACAAAGAGCATGTTGGTAGTTACGTGTTCAAAGTCGGTAACTTCTATCACATGGAACCAAAATTTCAAAAGACCGCTTTATGGGTGACGAAATATATTCACAGGATGAAATTTATAGATCCATATGGCGATCGAGAACAATCAGATTTGCAGTTGGTTCTGAAACAAATCGTGTCTTCCTGCTACGAAGAATCTGGTCGCAAACACTAGTTGCGTATAAAGGAGGAAAGCACGAAAGAGATATTTTAAAAAAATGTGGAATTGACAGCGTCAACTTGGAAACGCTAGGATGCCCGAAATCTATTGATTTATACCGTCCACAAAAATTTGTAGACAATTGCCAATTACATAAATTTGGTAAAAAAAATCTGGTAGCTCACTGCCCACAAATAGAATGTCTGCATTTTAAGCAGTGGTGTGTGGATAAATATATCACCGACATAGCACGACAACCTCTGTAGATTAAATCAAAATTGATTTCTGTTTATTTCTCTAAGAGTGAATTTAAGAGAGCTATTTTACATGCATTAACTTGTTTTTAGCTGCTCGCTGCCAACTTAGTTTGGTCAGTTTATTTTATGCATTATTTTTTACTGTATTTGATATCTTAAACAAATCGTGTCTACCTGCTACGAAGAATCTGGTCGCAAACTAGTTGCGTATAAAAGAGGAAAGCACGAAAGAGATATTTTAAAAAAATGTGGAATTGACAGCGTCAACTTGGAAACGCTAGGATGCCCGAAATTTCTTTCTCGCAGAGCAGAAGATCACCCCGTTTCAATAGATATTTGTATAGACAATTGTCAGGAAATTCCAATAATTATAACTACAGTTGTTCCACGCCTGTCAGCAAACCTCATAAAACAAAAATTAACCTCGTTTTTATCTTTGCAAGGCAGCCGTAAATGTCTCGTCACTTTTAGAATACATGATATTGACGTGAGTCAGCAATTTACAATTGAAACCGTATTGTGCTCATTAACGTGGGCCATTTGAGGATTGCCTTGAGGGAGCGTTTGAGGTTACCTTGAGTAGTCAAGGTTTCCTTCGCTAGAACAGAGATCATATTACTACTACTTCTCTGTTCTACTTACTCACATAGTCACCCCTTATTATCTGTAAGTAGGTAAAGGCCTCTATGGGACAGGACAACCCTACCCGCCTTCCCCCTCTATTTACTATAGTCCAGGATGTTGGTTGGCTCAGTCAAGCGGGGACCCCATTTTAGCCCCTTCTTTTGTTTTGGTTTTATGAAAAGTGACTGAGATGTAGATAATTAGTTAAAGAACAGGTGTAAAATAGAAGCTTTCATTGAATACAAGTAGGGGATAATTATTTAGGGAAGTAAATAAACAAAAAATGTAAGCAAATACGTGTCTAATGATGCAATCATGTGTTTTTTAATCATTCTGCATTTGTGCTTTTAATGATCTAGTCATATAGAGTGATAATAAATATGGACTTTTATTTAATATATGATGATGAGATAATTATTTAAGAAAGAAAAAAATTGTTTTTTAATGGATTTTTTCAGTTATTTCCGAATTTGTCTGTTTTAAAATTCTTATTTAAATTTCTGCAATAAAATTTTATTTAATATTTTTTAAAGTTTTGTGTATGTGCTTTTTGAGAAATAGCTTGTGCTTTGAATCACTGAATCTGAGGTGTTCAAAGTCTACATGAGTGAAAAAACAATATTGTTTTGTTTTGGTTGTAAATGTAAACAAAAATTTTCAAGCTTCATGTTTCCTTATCTCAACTTTCTGGGTTTTATTTTCTTTGCTTCATTTCTTAAAATGGCAAGCCAAGAGTGTGCAGGAGATAAATTTCAAAGGTTCAACTTTGATGTTTGTACAGTAAGTTATTTATTTGTATGTTTTAGAATTTTATAGTTTTTATATTACTCATACTTTTTTAAATTTTATTAGCAGTGTAAAGTAATAGGCTTAAGTCAAACACAAGTCTTTGTCTTAACCCTATTGATTGCGATCATCGTGACTACGTTTATCATCGGTTTCGTCATGGGAGGTATAAAACTTATTTCTATTTCTATGACTTAATTTTTTTTTTCAGTTGCAGATGGAAACGAAGGAAGAGAAAACTTATCAAGTGTTTTCACTTCATCACGAAAACCAGCAATCTTTGTCAACCCTAATGCAGACAAATTCGATGGCAACTAATTGTCAAAATTTTTTCTTTTCAAAGTTTTTTTTTAAATCATCACAATATTTTTTTGTGCTCATTTTAAGTAAACATAAGTAAAACAGTTTTTATTTGAAAAATATAAAAAATTATTTTTTGAAAACAATTTTTTTTTAAATTTCAAAGATAAAACAGTATTTTCTTACAGCAGATGAATGATTCACTCCTAAAGGTCCTAAAAAAGAGAAAAAAAGAAAAAAAGAATTAGAATTTTTTTTATTTTGGTTGTTTAATTATTATTTATTATTAAAACTTACACTTACCTCGAGTTTGTATCGCACTCATCTTCACTAGTTGCGGCAGGCATTGCAGAGTGTTCAGTGAATGCGAAGATGTTGACGCCTTAAGTCGATGAGGACCGGGAAGTCATAAAACGAAGGGAGCCTAAGCCTCGCCCCCAGCATTCCATGGGTTGGTAGAGGTGGTTGTGGTGCTGGCAATGGAACCTGCTGTGGCTCCAATGCAATAAAATCTTCCATCAGCGATCGGCGTGAGTATGGATATGGTCGATGCGGTGTCGGCGGCAAACGCCTCATGGGTCCGCCTAGGATTTCTCCCAGATAGACCCCCTCGTCTTCACTCTTGCTGTCATGATGTGGTCTAGACATTGCTGCTTGAGTGTGAATGCTGTATTGGGCTAAAAGTTGGGGGTATTTTATAGTGTAAGTTGAGTTGAGAGAAGGGAGGATAAGAAAAGGGGAAGGGGCGTGAACAGAGATGTGGGAGAAATATAATGAGAGATGCATGAGCTAATAGAGAGGAATAGGTGGGGGTAACTGTGCATGAGAATAGGAGAGAGTTGTTTTTATAGTGCTAAGAGGAAATTTTTTTTAAGTTATTGAAATAAAAGAAGAAAACTGATACTTTTTTAAATTTCTGTTGTATTTTTTTTATTTTACTCAAAATAAAACCCAAATTTAAATATAAAAAAAGCAGATAAAACTAAAATTAACATCAAAAATCATAAATAAAACCCCAAAAATACGGACCAAATCAAAAAGTGGGAAAAAGCGATACCTTATAAGGGCACCAAGTTATCACAGAGAGAGAGAGAGAGAATTGACTTTATAGACACAAGTGAAGACTTAGGCCATACACGTCTTTTATCTGACATACTAGATCTTACCTATAATAAATTTGACACAAACACATTTGACCATTGATAAACACTACATTCGTACATACCATTGCAGAATGGAATGCAGCATTACATTATCAAAAGAATGATCAAAAACAGAGACAAAAGCCACAAAAGAGAAAGCAGTGCAAAAATAGAAGGAAAGATAGATAACCAGACGACCCATTAGCACCATTGCAGCGGAAAAACAAAATGCCACAGTGGAGTGCCCAGAGGAGGCCACGAGGAGGCTGGGCTTAGAAGTTTTCTCCCCAAGCAAGGATGAAGTAGAAGTTGTCAATCTGGATAAAGAACCCGAAGATGCACATTTCGAGCAATCACAAGTTTTCGATCTTTCTCAGTTTGTTTTTTAAAAGTGTTACTATAGAATATTAGATAAAACTATAGCAAACGTAGAAAATGTTTAGTGTGTACACGTGTGTCATTTTGTTCATGTAAAACAAAAAAATATAACTAGGTGTGAAAATAAACTTTTTTGATCAGAAGAATGGAATTGTTTAATTTGAACCAGCGCGTTTTTGAGGATGCTGAATTTTTAAAACAAATTGACAAACTGACTACTGCTTACTATGCTGTTCATCCGAGAGTATAAGATGATTTATTTACGAATAATAAGTTTTTCGACTACCCTAATTTTTTGCAACAACTCGATGAAATTGAAGCGCGTTATTACCAGACTGCTAAAGTTGGAAAAAATGTCAGAAGCGAGCCTAACAATGTGCAGCAACAATCGAGTGTGAATGAGGAGAATGCAATGCGAGAGAAATACAAGACAATGTATGAAATTGTCAGCATTGACAATGATAAAGAAGTTTGGCGATTTAGGACTAAAGGTACAGTTGAAGCCGGTAGATGATGTCGATACTCGATATTCAAAAGTTAGTGAAAGGCGATGTGTTGAAAATGACAGAAAACATTTTTCAAGTTATGTTTGAAGAATTGATGAGCACAATGGGAGAGCATGACTACATTGGTTCCATCATCGACTCCACTAACTTTAATTTGGGTGGAGTATATTCAAGTTTTTGTTGTAAAAATGAATGGACGATCGAACGTGTCAAAAGTAGCTCAGAGCAATAAGTTAATTTCTTTGAATGGTGAATTAAGTGTTCGTTTAACGACTGTGTCATTACCTAAGAGTGGTTAGCACATTTGCAAAGCCACAACGAGATTAATCATCAAAGATTGATGAAAAGCGAAACGAAGCTCATTACAATAAAAAACGAGATCGATGATTTATGCATTAGTCGAGCAATTGTTGTCGGCGTTGCGGCTCAAGAGAAGCATCCAAAATACCAGTGCATACGCAACTGGCAGAAAAATTACATCGCGATGCCGGCATAGCGGTTGGGCGCTGCGGACTGATTGAAATACGTCTATTCGAAGCGCATCTTAAACAATTTCAATTCTTTGTCTATACCTGCGACAATCAGGTATGGCAAGAACTAGTGTATGTGGGTGCGCAACGTAAAGATAAGCTGTTTTTGTTTATTTACGATGGTCACTGTGCTCTAATTACTTCAATTGCTGGTTTTCTAGAAAGAAGTTATTTCTGCGAAAGATGTTATTGTGGATACAACGATAAGAACAGCCACTCTTGTAAATCTCGTTGCCTAGCATGTAAAGTTAGAGTTTTTTGTCGAACTGAAAATTGGCAAATGTGTGAAACTTGCATGTGTGCATTCAAGTGTGAGGCTTGTTTCACAGCTCACTTATTGATTGATAATGCAAATCAATTTTCAACATGTCATATCTGGAAAAAGTGTGAAAATGTTGGCAAACAATTGATAAACGAAAAATTCGCACGCTGCAAATAAAGTGTTTCACCTCTTGGTGTAGATTTTAGGACTATTTATCCATATGTGTTGAGTTCATTTCATTATAAAAACACATAATACCGAGTGATATCATAAACAACAAGCAGTTGCGACAACCAAGGCAATTTTCTAGGCCAAAAACACACATTTGCGTACTCAGCCGTGCAGAGCAGCGTAGCACCGTGTAGTGCGCTAATTGAAGTTTCTGTGGGCAGGCCGAGAGCTGTTCGTCCCGAATGCGACTGCATTTCAACGTTGTTAGTATTTGGTTTTGTCTGTATATTGGATATTTAGGTATGTAGTCTTGTAAATGTGTAATTGTATTATCTGTATTGTATTCTATACGGTATTATTATTTGAATGCCCATTCTGGGCTTCTGTAGTTAATGTTTGGTTTGGGTTGCCCTCTGTAGGTGTTTTACTGTATTACCTACTTGCTATTCTGGTGTGGTCCAGGCAGGACCTGCTAATAAAGTGTCACTAGATTTTACCTTGCTTTATCAGTTTATTTTGTTGCTTCCAATCCACTGCAGCATAGGATTCTGCAAACCAACAAACGTCAATACCGTACGCCGTACCGCAGAGAAGCACCATACGGTAGAAGTTCAATTCTTCACTTTATGCGGTTTTCTCTCCGTCCATGACGAACCAGTTGGGCTGTAAATTCACAATTAAGGTCAGGGACCAAGTAAAGGACGCCCAACAAGATAGGCCTATTGCCGAAACCGTCAGACGATTATTTCTAGCCGACATTTTGGAGCACAAGAATCGGCAAACATTTTGGCCGCAGCCAGGCCACCTACTCCCGCCGAACGAAACATGACTTTAAAAATTTGCTAAGTATGACGAAGCAAATTTTCGAAGACATGTTTCGAGATTTGTTTCAAAGAATGGGCCGCTTCAGTTATGTGGGGACCCTAGTCAATTGCCCAATAGATAGATAGATAGAATTGAGTTTATAGACACAAGCAGAAACTTAGGCCGTACACGTCTTTTAATCTGACATATTGAAACTGACAAACTAAATCTGACCAATATAAATCTGACACAGACAAACTAAATACTGACCAATATAAATCTGACACAGACAAACTAAATCTGACCAATATAAATCTGACACAGACAAACTAAATCTGACCAATATAAATCTGACACAGACAAACTAAATCTGACCAATATAAATCTGACACAGACAAACTAAATCTGACCAATATAAATCTGACACAGACAAACTAAATCTGACCAATATAAATCTGACACAGACAAACTAAATCTGACCAATATAAATCTGACACAGACAAACATATTTGACCATTGATAAACACTACATTTGTACATTCCATTGCAGAATGGAATGCAGTCTTACATTATCAAAGAATTGGTCAAAACACAAAGACAAAAGGCACAGAAGGAAAAGAGGAGCAAAAAAGAAGAAAAACAGATAACTAGAAGACCCATTAGCACCATTGCAACAGAAAAACAAAGTGCCACAGTGGAGTACCCAGGAGAGGCCACCAGGAGAGGCCACGAGGAAGCTGGAAGTTTTCTTTCCCTCGATTGCTGATGTTCAATCACGAAGGAGTCTACATTCTGCGCGAAACACAAATGAGACCTCAACCGCGTGATGACGGGTCTGTTCAAATTGAGTCAGAGCAACAAATTGGTTAAACTGGACGGCAATCTATCCATTCTCGTGACGACCATTACGCTACCAGAAGGCGGAGCCCGAAACCCCAGATCTGAATCTCCAGTGTTACCACAACATTTTCATATGTATGTTTATCTGTATCCATAGTAGTGGTGAAGTAAGCACAAATAAATCGTCATGTGCCAGAGAGTGTTAACGTGCGAAAGAGAGCATCAAGAAGCGAGTGTTGGTTTTAGTTGTTTATATATATAGTACTCACCACCGTGACGCCCTGGTATGATGGGTGGACCATGTTCGTGTACTTTAGATTGTCTTACTGTCTTGTCATACATGTAGTATATTGGAGTGTCATCTGGTGCTCATTAGTTGTATTACTCACTTGCATGTTTGCTTTGGGCCTGAGCAGACAGGTGAATAAAATGTCTTTAATTTTAGTTTGGTCTCTGCTGTGTCTCATTTTCCTCATCTGCTGCACTGCTAATACCAACAATGGTTATGGGCCATTGCTACGTGCGAGGATGCGTCGGGAGCGAGCATGGGCGAATTTCGATGTACAGATGCGAGTGAGCTGTTTTTCATCAACAACTGGATCGAGTAGGACCCAGAACAACATTTTCTCATCGTTTGTGCAGTGTTTTCTCCAGGTATCAGCCAAGGACAATGAAATTCAAGAGTATTTTCGAGTGGTTTTGGTTGTTTGGATGTGATATCGCGAGTGAAAGCAGTGAAAGCAATTGGAGTGAAGCCAGGAATTTTATTTGTGCAAAAATATATGGATTTGAGTGGTTTGAAGCAAAAACTGTCAGATTTTGCTCTTTTCTGTTTACTATGAATACGAAATTAGGCTGATGGCGTCATTTTTTCACCTATGAGATGTTGTCATGACAATCAGACAAAATGGCGACGAACAGTCAACTCTGAGTTCAATCCACTTTTCCATTGTGTTAATGTACTTTTTCAGCAAGTTTTGAAGAAAATTATTTTTCTCATCTCATTGTATGAAGTCTGTGCGGCCGCTGGGTGGATTACATTGTGCTTTGGTGCATTTTCAAACGAAAAACAGGTTGGAATTGGTCAGAGTGCGAGAAGGGTAAATTTTCCTGAGTTTTCATCATTTCTCCAGCTAAGAAGTCAACAGTGTGCGGAATTAAAACATAGTGGACTGTTTATCCTAGCAATAAGTAGCTGTAGCAGCGGGTATCGCATCGAATTTTGATTTTATTTTTGTGTGGATTGTTGATTATTGATGTGTTGATGAAAACTGTCTTTTTACTTTTATTTTGCGTAAAAATTAATTTTTAATTTTGATTAATTAATGATAGATAGATAGAATTGAGTTTTAATAGTACGCAAGCGGCGACTTAGGCCATACTCGTCTTTTAANCTGACATACTGAAACTGACATACT
>JH430666.1:5524-15978 GCA_000239455.1 Strigamia maritima | reverse complement strand
GATTTTCTTAATCGACAGAACATAAATATTATAACGGATTTTGAAAGTGGGTTGTTGCCAGCCATTGAGAGAGGGATACCAAATGCAAGAAATCAAGGGTGTTGGTTTCATTATTGTCAAGCATTGTGGCGTAATGTGCAGTTGATAGGGCTAACAAATGGTTACAAAACAAACATAACAATCAAACTAATTGTTCGCAAGTCAATGGCTTTGCCTCTTTTGCCTGCTGCCGACATTAGAGCAGGCATGACGAGTATTCGAAACAGTATTTTAATAGTTATTCTTCCAGCTGATGAGGATAGGATGGTTAATTTATTTTCTCGAATGTGTACAAGGTACATGGATTGACCGAATTGGAGTGGAACGTTTAACTGTCAACGGCGAGCCAGAACGCACCAACAATGCGGTCGAATCGTTTTATTCTACACTGCGTCGACGAACAAATAATGCAAACCATCCTAATATTTGGAAATTTTAGATACGCTTATACGAGTTGAAAACAGTAATTTTCGGGATTATCGTCTGTCGCAAACTGGTGCGGAGCCAAGAAAAAGAGGAAAACGAAATATGCAATTCTCAATAAGAAGGCGCAAACGTTTATGCGGGACTATGCAAACAACTTCCTGACTATTGAGCAGTTTTTAAAAAAATATCTTTTCTCGGTCTACAATTTGAAAATCGCATTGGCGGCAGAAGAGTGAACGCCAGAGTTGATGTAAGTAGTAGTAGTGAGAGCGCGAGTAATAGCGAGAGCGATGGCGAGAGCATTGATGATAGCGAGAGTGCGAGCGATAATAGAGAGAATGCGAGTGATAATAGAGAGAATGCGAGTGATAGTAGCTTTGAAGTCCCCCCTTTTCGAGCAAATGAAGACAGCGACAGTGATGGAGTCCAGAACGAGCTGCAACAATTGCCGCAAAATCCACTGCCACAAAATCCACATCAAAACATGTTATGTGTTGTGTGTCGAGCAAGACCTCGAATAGTTGTTATAATGCCATGCCGGCACTTATGTTGTTGTAGGTCATGTTGTGACATAGTTCTAGGAATAGAACGAACTTGTCCTGTTGATAATTGTGAGTCTCCGATTGAAGACACATATGATGTTCTCTTTTGATTTGTTTACCATTTCATTTTCATTTTTTTCAAAAAATAAAGAAATTTTTAAAAAATCAGTATTTATTTTATAAAACAAAATATATATTTTTTAATCTTTTTATATTTTTCCATATATTTCCATTCATTTATTTATTTATTTATTTATTTTAAATAAAAAAAATAAAAAAATTACATAAAATTACAACTTCAATAAAAAACTTCAATAAAAACATTTATTTATTTATTTATTTTAAAATAAAAAAAATAAAAAAATTACACAAAATTACAACTTCAATAAAAAACTTAAAAAAACGATTAAAAAAATCTCGCGGTTATGAATAAAAATTTAAACGCGAGTTTTAAATTTATGCATAGCCGCGAATATGCAGAACCGCGAGAAATTTCGATCTCGCGGTTCTGCATATTTGGAATTATTCAGAACCGCAATATTCATAACCGCGAGATCCATCTCGCGGTTATGGATCTCGCGGTTCTGATCTCGACCCAATGCTTTCCCACCTGCGGGATATCATCCATCACACGACAAAAACTTTGTTACAACGAAAAAAGAAGTTCCTTCATTAAAGTCAAGTTATGCTGCAGCCGCAGCCGCCCCTCGACAGCAACGTAGTTATCCCGACACTCGCCGTACCGAAATCGAGAAGGCGAACTAAGTTAAGCAGGCATTAAAGGAGAGACGGGAAAAATGCGAGCGAGAAATTGACGCAAGAATCCCGCACGAGAATTTAAATTTAAATCCTGCGACTCAAATTCCGTGTCAATTTTGCGGAGCCACCGGTTGGTGCATTGGCTGTGGACCAGCCTTTGATGCGTTGCAGTGTCCCAACTGCAAAGGAACCAAGATTCGGAACCGATCTGCATCGTGGATTTCGGATATCGTGCCTCTTTTGGTTAAAGGAGTGAAGCGCGGTGAAAAGCATATTTGGGCGACGTGCCCCTCATGCAAGGTTATGCATTCATCTCGAGGAGAAGCGATCCATGTGGATCCTCGAATGTTAACTCCTCGATTAACCCCCAATGGATTGAAGGTGATCCCACCGCAGAGCTGGTTGTCACTCGAGATTTCGCGAGCTGACCGGGACACCCAAGCCGACACCGAAAGTGAGGCCCCATCCGGAACCTCAAACGAAGTGTCAAAGAAGAAGGAGGCAAAACTCGAGGTCGAGGACGCTCCTCCAACTGAAGTTATCGTGGTGATACCATACGAGCCGCCACAAGGATTTTTGCCGGAAGAGACCATCCAACTGGAGGTCAACCACTATGCACCGGCTATCATCGCGTTGGCGGAACGAATCACTTGGTGTATCCAACGAGGATACACCCCTTGGGGCAGTATGTCACTGCAACCTCAATAATGAAGATTGTTATTGATAAAAAGTCGGGAAGAAAATTTGCCGAATCTAGCCGGATTTGGAAAATTTTATTGGACCAAGTCGGCACGACGCCCGACAAAGACATTGACGAGAAGTGGTACGACCAGCTGCCAACGTTAACCAGCTTGCATATGCGAATGGATCTCGTGATGTACGAGAAAGAAGTACTAACCGCCGAAGACTCTTCAACCGAAGAGTTAGCGAGACAAGTGGCAAACTTGCCCCTCGACTCAGATGCTGAGTCCACCGCCAGTTTCGCTACGAAGAAAGCTGTAAGTCGGGCACCTACTCCTCCAGATGAAGTCAAACAGTCGTGGGCGCAAAAGGTTGAAAAGAAGAAACAGCTTCAGCCGAAGCTCCCATGTCGCTTGATGAACCTGGACCTTCATCGGCGCCACAACCAAGAGGAATAGAAGAGGCAGCCGCTTCCTCCGCCACTTCAAAAAGATCGTCCAGGAAAAAAGGGAAAAAGGCTTCTGATTAGAAGCCAAGCAACGGTTTTTAATTTTTAAGAAAATAAAAACCATCCAAATAGATGGTTACTGCTACATTAGAAATTAATAATAATTACTATGTATTTATTTGAGGAAAATTAAAAACCAATTTATTCATTTCTTCACTACAATAAAAATTGTGTTGTGTTTCTTATAATAAAAATACTTTCAGTCGAACAGATTTTTACATAAAAAACTTAGAGTTTTATTAAACAAAGAAGTTAAGAAGTTCATTCTAAAGTATTTTAAGTGAATAAAAACTTAGTAGATATTAACAAAAAGTATAAAAATACTACCGAAACGAATATAAGTTTGTTAAAACTTACCAGATTGTGAAATTCGCATAAATTTCACGAAACCGACAAATAGTTGCCATGTTGATGTGCAATTCATGAATATGGTTTGTGAGGCGGGACGCGCTCACTTCTCCACAGGGTGATGTGTGACGGTTCAATACCGTAGTGACTTATAAGGTTACCACCAGAGGGCGCAATTTGCTAAAATCGCGCCAGATTCGAAATGAGAAAAATTCAAGTTTTATGAAAATAAAAATTTATTAAATGATAAAAGAGCGGAATAAATATTTTCTCTATATTTGGATAAATATTAGAGAGAATTATACAATGAATAAGTATGTTTATTGTTGAAGAAAAAGTTAGATAAATCATCATAAAAGTGATTATTGTGCTCAAACAATAATAAATGTTGGGAAAATGTTTATTTAAGTAACTTAAGACTATTTAGGAATAAGAATACTTTAAAATATGAATATAAATAAAGTTAACCCTAAATATTACTATGTGCTTTTTGAATATTTTAGATATTCTATGGGGTTCACATAACTTTGATCAAGGAGTTGATTTGATTGGATCAACTCATTATGACTCACTGATATGCAAATCAGCTAATCTGCTTATCAGTATTCTGGCTCCCTGATTGGGGAAAACCCAAGAAACCCCAGGTTTCATAGTATATAAGCTCCTGCAAGAGCTGATTTTGGGCCTCTGTACTGAATTAATGTTGAATCTATATGATTGTCTATGTGTAACTTGTACCTGTAACCATTCAGTCATTTTTATCACCTTTTGTTTTAAATACGAACCGGCAGGCTGTCAACACCAAATTAAAGTAGGTATAATGCCCTAAAGACCGTAGTTGCCGGGCCTGAAAAACCCGAAGGTAAATGTACCGAGAATATACTTGTGCTTCTTGCATGTAGGCCAGTCCTGTGGACAAAACTTGATTGTATCGAGTGAAATGTTCAAATATTTGTATTTGCACACAGAATTTTTTATTCATTAGGAAGCATTTGATTGTCAGTTGTAAAACTGCACAGTGTCCACTCTCTTGTTTTCAACCATGTTGATTAAACAGAGAAATATGGGAAACACTGGAGCACGCTTCACAACTGGCAGCACCAGTCTTCTTTTTCTTGGAAAAACAAGATGTCCTAAACATAAATATGATTCTTTCCTGACTACAAATGATAGAAAATTCTAGTCATTCACAATCAGAAAAAGAAACAAGTCAGGCATTTATCAGTTTTTGACCATCAAGGATAGTTGTAACTGTGCTTTAACCAATAGCCAAATAAGTTCTTTACTGCTATTTATGAGCATAGAATCATTTAAAAAGTTGTTTTAAAATGAGATTGTATTTATCATTTGTTTTTTGCAGCATGCAACTTATGAAAATTAATACTGGTGTTTTGATGACACAGATTTTATATCTAAAATCAGTAGTTGTGTTTAAAAAAAAAACATCCTCAGTAATTGTTTTCTAGTTGTTTGACAGAGAAGATTCAAAACTTACGTAGTTTGTGTGAAAAACTAGCACAAAATCATTTTTTCACTGCCTGTCAAGACAACCCTGTTATTATAACGAGGTCACATGGCATCACTGCAGTGGCAGTTTTTGTCCATGCTGCTCTGCAACACTGTGACAATGTTTACAAACATTTGAGAGTCACAAGAGTTGGTACATTTTTCTTCTATGTGAGAGCAAGGTCGCGACCTAGTTAAGGTCGTTTTGCTCAACAGTGGAGAAGAAGGATGCTAATAGAGTCATAAACATTCCATAGTAAAAGGGTATTAGTTCCCTTTTTGTTTACTAGGAGTGGCTCTTTTTAGTGAACTAGTGAGTTTTTTAATGAAGAAAAAACAGAACCAATGAGTTATATTTTTAATCATTCAATCCATTCACTTTAGTAATCACTTTCAGTTGTGTATATTGGCATTACCAAATCTTTACACTGCATGTTTTATTTTTAAACAAGTTGTAAAATGTTAACAACAAGAAAAAAAACAAAATTCTAGGAAAAAAGGCAATTTCAAACTTTGGTTTGATTCAAATGCCAGTTCTCCAGCAGATTTCATTTCTTGAAAAAAGGTATTCTTTGTTTTGAACAAAGCTCAGTTTTCAGATGAGGTTTTAGTTTCTTGGTGATATCTCTGCTAAAAAAAATAAACAGAGAAATTTGACCATGAACACTAAAGATTTTTTGGCAATGAAGCTCGCCCTTAATAAGCCAATCAGAGTGAACTGATAAGCAAATTCTTCTAGAGTGTCAAAAGAATGATACGCCCTCTAGATGAAAATATCTGAATTAAAAAGCACGTGTTTTGAATTTTTTATGAAAAAATAAAGAATTTTTTAGATTCTTTTCCACAAAACAAGATTTTCCAATTTAATTGCTGATTCCTATTTGTACTAAGCAATTTTTTCATTTCTCTGCGAAATTTATTTGCATCTGTAGTAGAAAAGGCATATTCAAAATTTCGGCGATGAAGCTCGCCTTTAATACTGAATTTCTTGATAAAAAGTTTAGACTGATTTCTCAATCATTTCGCTTTTAATCTATATATATTTTTTGTAATTGCATGTGGTCGATTTTTGCCAAAAAAGCAAACAAAAACACCGACTTTTTGCAATTCATCGTTTCATTTCTGTGCCGATAGCAGAGAAACAAAAACTTTAAAATAATAGGAACAACTGAACAAAATAAAGGTGTACAGATGAAAGAACAATGCAATTCCAATTCCACCGCATACAGCTGAAATTCGACTGCTAACCCTATTTTTGCAATTTTCAATCGCGAAAGTTTGAAAATTGCCCTACTTTAGGTTGTGAATGCACAAGCCAAGACATTATTTCCTGAATTGAGACCCCTGATTAAAAAATGTTTTAATCTGTCAGAATTCCACAGAAAAAAATTAACACAATACAAAACAGAAAGAAATTGTTTTTTTATGGTATGGTGTGTCTTGTTCATTAGTTATGTGACGGTTCAATACCGTAGTAATTTACAAAGTTGCCACCAGAAGGCGCGATTTGCTAAAATCGCGCCAGATTCAAAATAGGAAAATTTAAGTTTTATGAAAATAAAATGTTTATTGAATGATAAAATATTTAAGTAAATATTCTCTCTATATTTTGATAAATATAAGAGAAATTATACAATGAATAGGCGTGTTCATTGTTAAAGAAAAAGTTACGAGAAATCATGGATAAAAGTGATTATTGTATTCAAACAATAATAAATGTTGTTGTGAAATGTGTATTTAAATAAATTAAGACTATTTAGGGATAAGAATACTTTAAAATATGAAAATAAATAAAGTTAACCCTAAATATTACCATGTGCTTTTTGAATATTTTAGATATTCTATGGGGTTCACATAACTTTGATCAAGGAGTTGATTTGATTGAATCAACGCCTGACTCAATCATGACGGCCGAGGAATTCCCTTTGAATTCCATAACCAACTTCTTCCCGCTAATCTTTACCTTTGTTTTAGTTTCTTATCGATAGTTGTACATTTATTTAAATGCTTACAATTATTATATTCATGCGAATGTAATAAGAAGATAAGAAGATTCGTAATATTATTTTGTAAATTGTATTATTATTAGTTTATCAAGCCTCTATCTAATAGTTAAAGTTTTTCAATAATGTTTTGCCAGTTTCCTGGTTAAATTAGATTAATTGATAGTCTCGATATATTTATTAAGTATTTTATTGCCTCTGTTATTAATAAGGTTTTATGTTAAGTCGACCTCGGATCATTGTAATTTGCAATGATCCGGAATAAATGTTATGATTTGATAAAATTTCTTGTTTTCATGGTTATTTACTTTACTCTTTCCAATTCAGTGTTTTGCGAGTGTGTTTAGATATTTTTACTGGTTCTTATCCTTGGGATAAGTGAAGGTTTTCTTAGCAAGAGAAAATCCACGTGTTTTTATAAGTTTTACTGTTTTGACCCCATCGTAAAGTGTAAATAGCAGTTTAGGAAAAAGTCAGATCGTCACACTGATGATCCAGATAATGAGGATTTTGAAGATGCCGAGTCACTATCCACCAATGAACTCAAACGCAGAGTTAATTTTCCGTGGAGATTAATTGGTGGATCCTCTATTTACAGCCATTGGCGTCGAGAGGAGCATCTTAGGCAAGATGGAAGTGGACGTATCGATGTTTACTATTATCCGACATCTAAAATCCGATTGAGAAGCATGAAGGATGTTAATGCATACTGTACTCAAGCTGGCATACCGTATGCTTATCGACGTTTTAATTTTACGCCAAATGAGAACCATGCTAATTTTGCGTATCAATTTGAACCGGATCATGTACCTCAAGTTCATTTTACGAGGGTGGACACACGATCTTACGCTGAAGCAATGAAGTCAGCAGATGCCAAGCAGTGGCAGGAAGCCATTCAAGAGGAACTGGACACGTTTAAAGAACGCGATGTCTATACTGAAGTCGAACCACCAAAGGGGACAACCATCTTAGGAAACCGATGGATCTTTAAACTGAAGAAGAATGCTCTTGGTGAAGTAGTGCGTTACCGTGCATGCTTAGTAGCCCCAGGCTTTCGGCAGACAATGGGAGTGGATTTCGATGAAGTACTCAGTCCAGTTGTTAATTTTGTCCTCATTAGGCTTTTCTTCTGTCTTTTAGTTGTTTTACGCAGATGGATCGACATGCATATTGATGTTAAGGCAGCTTACCTTTATGGTGAATTAGACAAGCCTATCTACATGCGTATACCTCCAGGTGTAACACCCACTCATCCGGGACATGTTTGGTTTCTTAACAAGGCACTCTATGGTTTACACCAGAGTGGCCGCATGTGGTATGCGAAGCTCGACAGCACTCTACTCACTTTTGGTTTCAACAAGTTACCGGCTTGTAACTGTGTCTACATGTTGGATAAACGAGCTATTCTATTGATTTATGTCGACGATATGATTCTATTCGCAGAGGATGAAATCACTAAACAGGACATTGTTCGTCGTTTATCAACTTGTTTTTCAATTGTGGACTTAGGCCAAGTTAAAGTCTTATTGGGAGTTGAATTTATTAGAGAGCAAGGCAGGATAAACCAGATTGGCAGCAGAGTTGTTTTGCGTTAATCGCCCTGGCGACCGCAGCAAGGGGGACTTAAACACTAGGCGGTTAGTCCCTGCCCAGGCCTTTCTCAAGGCTACGCTACCTGACCATGACTTCAGTGGTCAGTCGCGTCCTGGGCCTTCTGGGGTGTCCAGATAACCTCCTTTGCGGAAGGTCTTGTTCTCCAGGAAAGAGCTAAGTCCAGGTCCCAAAGTAAGATTCTCTCCGTTCAAGCCAGAGAGTTCTCAGTGCTTGGGCCCTGAGATGGGTTAGTATTAGTGCAAAGCTTTATTTTAAAGAGAAAGCAAAGGACCAACTAATCACAGTCAAAGTCAAAAGCCAACTGATTTATTATAAACAACTTGCTCACTACAATAGGTTGGTGTCACACACCTAACAAACAGGGCATGAGCTCATGAGCTCATGCAAGAAAAGGCTTAACAGAATAGAAAATAGGCTTAACAGAACAGTAACATAGTAAAAGTAATGATTTCAAATGCAGCCTCCAGGTGCTAATAACAAAAACCCACACTAGAGGCTGCAACATCTTCCCGGCGCGTGACGGACTCAATCACAACTCAAGACGACATAGGTGCTGGACCGCTCGACGAAGTTCTGTGCCTAACTCGGTTTGGATCTTGCAAGACCGCACTCGGCCATCCCGTCCCGGAAACACGTCTGGTACCCGGGCCAATGGCCAACAGTGTCGAGGGATCTTGTCTTGATGCAGGATGACGACGTCGCCCACTTTGAGTTCAGGAGATGCTCTCGTAGGCTTGGCCATATGGAAGTTGCGCAACTGAAACAAGTACTCTTTGCGCCATTGCTGCCAAAACTGGTTCTGGAGGTGACAACGTAGACACCACTTCTGAAGAAACTGGCCATCGCTGGAGGCAAGGTAGGGAACTGTTGACGGTGAAGGCAAAGTTGCAGGTCGGTTGCAGTGCAGGAAGTGACCAGGAGAAAGAATGTTCAAGTCCCCTGGACTCTCGCTGAGAGTGCAGAGGTCGAGAATTCACGGCAGCAGAAATCTCCAACAGCAAAGTCGATAATTGTTCAAACGTCAGAGCTGCTCTGCCGATGGTTCTCTTCGTAGGGTATGTCAGCCTTCTGCAAACGGCTCCAGATCTGAATCAGGTTCTGATCCAAGAAAACAGAAAGCGACGACAGAGCTGACTTTGCTGAGATTGGCTGATTTAATCGCAGGCATGCCAGCTCATTAGGAAAGGCTTCCTCTTAGACCTGGCGTGTCCAAAGATTCTGTGCCCAAGCAACTTCGGAGACCATTAGAGGACTTCCCCTCGGTGTTGATTGTGGACGAAACCTTCGGACCAAAGCAGTGACTCGAAGCAACCGTTGCAAAGAGCTGAACCGCATAATATCGATGGGTGGCAGGAGTTGCTGCACCATAACCATCACAACCTTTGTGTCCTCTTCTCCTGTTTTAAGTTCGGCAGAAATCAGTGTCGCAGGCCAATATCTTGGTTCTTCCTGAAGCCACTCCGGTCCAAGCCACCAACGGGTGTTGTACCATCCGCTCTCAGAAGCCTCCCCACCAGGCGGCTCGCTCCACTATATGCTTCCAAGTAACTCGATGAGCCAGAAGAAAACTCTGTGCTTCCGTAGTAGTTAGAAGTCCCCAGAGCGAGCGTAGTTCCTTCTGGCATCGAAGAAAGGTCTTTGCGTTATCCGTGTAAATGGTGTGACTAATGCCATAGCGAGCGAAGAACCGTCGCAAAGACTGCAGAAAATCTTCAACCGTCAAAGAGCTGACCAGTTCGACATGCACCGTACGGGTGACTGCACAGGTGAAGAGTGCACAGTAGGCCTTGGTTGTACTCTGGTCCGGCTGCAGAACATACAAGGGACCCGCGAAGTCAATCCCGGTAACAGCAAACGGTGGTTCCTGAGTGACTCGGTCCGCGGGCAACGGAGCTATCGGAGCAACCGATAGTCTAGCCTTAAGACGTTGCAGACGAAACACTGGTTGACCGCTCGTTGCGCCGCTTTTCGACCGCGAATGATCCAAAACAGCTCTCGAACCTCCGCTAGGACTTCCTGAGGCCCAGC
>AFFK01015845.1:0-10163 GCA_000239455.1 Strigamia maritima | reverse complement strand
CGAGCAGACAACAATAGGAAAAAACGTGAGAGATTAAAGCGAAACCAATTCAAGAATTTGCGCAATTGTTACCAGTTGTGAGGTATACCCCATTCATTTAACATGAGGATTACCAACTGTGGTGACGTCAGAAACAGTGCTCTGCCAGCAGTGGTCAACAATGTCTCTCACCATGCTGTTGGGAAACAAAATGATTTTTTTAATAGGTGTTCCAAAAAAAAAAATCTTTTAGGCCATTTTAAGGGATGGCGAAAATTATTCAGGTTGTTTGATGTCGTAAACCCTTCAAAAAATCCAAAAATAATTCGCTATTTTGTGAACTGTGTTTGAGATCTGCATAAAAACCCAATAAAACTTCACTTTAAAATACGAAAACAAAAAATCATCATAAATTTTCATAATGTCAACGAATACTCACAGTTTTCATCTTGGGACTGAACCAAATAACACGCTCCGATTAATCCTATCAACTGAAAATGGAAAATTCAATAAAATTAAAATTGAAATACAGTGAACTCTCTCTAGACGGGACATACTGTAGATGGGACACTCTGTACACAGGACACATATTTCTGGACCCAAATTGTTTTAATCATACAGAACTTCACCCACAAGGCCGGACACTCTGTAGACAGGACGCTTTTTTCCGGACCCGACGGTGTCCCGTCTAGAGAGTTCACTGTAATTCCAAATAAAATATAACTACCCCTAATGCTATTTGTGTGCTAGCGTGGACAACTTCTACGTATTCATAATTTAAAAGACAACCGTCTATGGCGACGGGTTTTTTCCAGCCGTCTTCCGTGATCGAAGACACATTGTATTTAGGGTTGCAACCGATTCCATTAACCTCCCACCAACTCCGGCTTCCAGTTCCCATGTTTAATATGCTATTGTCCTATAAATAGAAATTTATAATATAGAAAAATATTAATTTTTTTTATTTTATTTTTATACCTTTTTAAGAATACCAACTTCAAGGTAAACACAAATGATAAACACATTCCATGCCAACCATATCACAGTCCATGTTATATACTATAACAACAAGATTAAGATAAGTAAAATGAAGTGATAAGATGCGAGATAATAGCTTCTCAGTGGAGTGAGGGTCATACATTTAAATAAAAGTTTTTAAATATAAATATAATGTCCTATGTACACTGTATTTAAGTGTACTTTTTCATTCTCAGAGATCCCAGCTGGGAATTACTTGTCGTAAGAATAACCAAAAACTAATTTTGACCAACAAAATATTTTAGCAAAATTTTTTTCGTGTTTTACTCAGATCAAATAAAGAATTCGAGATTTGTTCCCCTCACTTTTTAGTATGTCAATTTCATTTTTTCAGATTTAAGATTCTAAGTTGCCGCTTGCGTTTATAAACTTAATTCTATCTATCTATCCCCTTCACTTTTATTATCATTATGATTCATTATATATTTAAAACTAGATCAACATGATCTATAACATCCAGCTCTAATTTAATGAGTTTTAATCATTTATGACTTTTTATTCAATCCCAAAATAAATTGAACCTAGAATTGAAGTAAAAAAAAATAATTCTCACATATGTTGGATTTAGTTGTTCAATTACGTAATAAAAATATAAAAATTAAAATAAAGTTTTTATACCATTATAAGATACTTTGGTCTAAAATTGATATGTTCCAAAAAATCCAAAAATTACAAATATTATTTGTACAAAATTTGCTATTATTGGTGCCCACATATAACCTAAAAAATCGAAAATTTGTCGCTCCGATATGGCAATCTAAAAAAAAAATAACAAAAAAAATTAAATAAAAAAAATTTAAAATGTATAAAAACAAAACATTATCATCAAGGTGAGCAAAATCAATAACTGCATCCGTCATCGTCAGTTACCATGGTTACCACAAAAACACAAGTAGAAAGTCCAAAATACCCTAGTGAATGTGTATTTTCATGCAGCCACAAAGTGCTAAGAACAACAATATCATTGTCATGTGAAAAGACACGGAAAAAGGTGATTGCACTGCGTGAGTGCATCAAACATGCTCATTAATTTGATTATTTAAAATAAAATTACAGTAATAAAATCACAAACACTTACCTCTTGCAACACATATACACCTAAAACAAAACTTCGGCCTGTCAAACAGACCATTATCACGGAAGAAACAGTTGTTATTCAATTATCTGTACATCAATTAATTCGAGTAGTCTCCCCATAACGGCATGAATGATCTAACTCTTTTTGTCCGATCATTGAGTTGAGAAAAGCTTTGAAAAGTCCTTAACTGGTATCCATTCTGATCAAAACCGTGTGAAAATCGCAGAGAACCGCGAGAATCATAGAATCATACAAATTTTAAAAGTTCTTATGGAGTTTTACGGCTGTAATACCAGTCCGCGCTGTAAGGAAAAAAACTATACACAAACACCGGATAAACAGCTTTCTTTCTTTTGGGTGCAGGAGGAGACGCTTGAGAGATGCGTCGTCAGTGCGACTATAATCCCTCTAGTGGTATTAAGATAAACCTCATATTGTACAGATGACAGTACATGAGTAGTGCAGGTCTGCTTTTCTCAAACTCTAAAAGCCCACTTAACAATTTTGTGATTCACCAACTTCAAAACTCTATAAATTTTACCAAATTCAACAATTTTTAGATTTAATACCATAATACTATCATATTTTGCTATTTTTTTATTGCGTAGATTAGAATTTTTGGTGCATATTTTTATATGTGCATATAACAAATTTTATTTTTCCATAAACATCCGGCGTCTATTCATAACGAATTTATAACTGTGACCTCATGTTAAATAATTAGTTTATACAGCAAAAAAAAAACCATTAAAACTTCATTTATTACTGTACTAGTAGTATCGAACTGGATTATTGTTATTTACTACAGGCGCAATAAGCACAATTTGTATATCCATTACATTTGTTCCAGTGTGACCGGTCATTATCAAGTCACTACCACTATTAAAAGATTTATAAAACGTATTTGAATCATTATTTTCCAAGTATTTTTCCACCTCCAATTTTTCATTTTTTGCCGCGGACTTTTGATATGCATCAGTTATTGCTCCTGCAGCATTAGTAGGTCCATCGATGCCATCCGTCCCAGCACTAAATATAAAAACATTATAAAAACCAGCGAGTTCCGGCCTAAAAAGTTCATCCAAAAATATTGATGATGATAAAACAAGTTCTTGATTTCTTCCACCAACTCCATCTTTATTATTGACAATCACAGTAGTTTCACCGCCACATAAAATGCAAACTGGTAATTTTTCTGATTGGGCTCGATCTAGAATGCTTTTAAATATCTTCTAGTTTCTCACTACTCAATTTTCTGAATAAATCATGACTACTAATATGTCGAATAAAATCTAATTCACCGGTTTTAAAATAAACACAAACTGCATACGCTAATAAAGCTAAAAATTCACCACATTTTTTGGCTTCGCCATCTAATTCACTTGACAATATAATTGCAGCGTAACCCAAACTTTCGGCAACGGATTCTGCAGCCGCTAAACAAACAGCGTTGTTTCCGATTACAATATTTGTTACATTAAATAAAGGTGTCAGCATGAGTGGTTTTTCACTTTTAGAAGTCAGTAGTTGTAGCACTGAATGAGGGACACTGTTCCGCAAATAAAATTCATCTAGAATTTCCAAGGCGTCATCAGCGTTGTTAGAATTAGAAAGTGTTGGCCCACTAGCAATTAAGTCAATGGGATCTCCAATGATGTCAGAAAGTATTAATGAGATAATACGCGAAGAATTTGCCAATCTCGCCAGCCCGCCGCCTTTCAAAGAAGAAAGTTGTTTTCGCACAATGTTTAGTTGTTGAATCGTAGCCCCTTTAGAGGTGAGTAGCTGAATGGTCTTTAACTTGTCTTCCAATGTGACTGGTGGAATTGGAGATGGCAATAATGCTGAACCACCACCTTAAACATATAAAATATAATATTACACTATGTTATATCAGAATCCAGACAACTCTGCAAATGTCAATTCGGCGAGGACAATAGGTCAATTTGGCGAAGTTCAATTGGGCGAATTTAGGGATTTTGGCGGAAATTGGCAAACCATAATAAACAACGACTAAATTTCATCAAAAATAGCATATTTTGCTTCTTCTAGGAGTTTATTGTTTGAAATGGTTAAATTTAATCAATTTAAAGCAATTTTACGTATTCGCCAAATGAACCATCCAGCCAATTGACCTCACCAAATTGATCATTCGCCGAATTGCGTCGCCGAATTAACCTCGCCCAATTGACATTCGTCGAGTTGTCATGTCACTTGGTATAGAAATAAGATTTTTATACCTGATATTAGCACTAAAATAATGTCTTGTGAATCTAATTTCTTAAGATATGCTATTATTCTCTTAGCAGCATGTAAAGAGTTTTCGTCCGGTAAATTATCATTTGCTCCTTCAAATATTTCAATTTTTGAGTCGCTTCTTAATAAACAGTCCCTAAAAAATATAAATTTATGAAAATAATTCAAATTATTAATATCTGTTATTACTGACAAATGATCTTGTTGTTTCAAATTATTTTGTGTTCCAATAGGAATGCTGATCACTCCTCCGGCAATATGCTGGTGCAAACAATCTTCAACTGCACTGGTCATAGATAAGGCAGCTTTTCCCAATCCAATTACATGCAGATTATTATTCAAAGTAATTTTTAGTTGGTTTGCTATATTTAGTACACCATTTGTGATTTGTAAATTATCTTTGATTAACTGGCGTGGGAGGACAAATTTGACACCTGATAAAAATATTGAAAGAATGTGTTGACGCATCTCGTCCATATTTATATTTTAACGGGTAGACTCTTTAAAAAAAAATAAAACACATTATTAAGTTCGTACATTTTCCTTAAATATTACCGGTAATTACAATTAACCTAGTTGGAGAGACCACAGATATAATCTGTGGAGAGACGACATGACTACTAGGATTCGTTCTATGTCTAAATTAAATAAAATCAGTCAGAGTCGTGTAGCGATAAAATATGTAACTGAATTCCACAGATTGTCATGACTCACATTTTCCATTATCTTGGTTTTACTATTTTAATGGATCAAACTAATAAAAAAATTATTTACACTCCAAAACTACTATACTAAATATTAAAATAAATATATGCTGTGTAAATAGGATTTATTTTCTTTTCAGTTTCTTTAAATAGACATAATATATACAAATAAATTTTACTTTTTTTTTAAAAATAAAAAAAAAGTATAATACAAAAAAATCTAAAATTATCGGAAAATTACATTAAATTACAACATTGGAATAACGCCCACACCAACACCACCCTCATGAGCGCACATAGAAGCAATAAAAGTCCACCGATCCGTATCGGCATTATAGGTCTCGATAGTACTGAGATTTGAAACCCCATCATAACCACCAATGGCATACAATAATCCACCATTCGCAACCAGAGCGACCCGACTGCGCATAACATTCATACATGCAACGAATGTCCACTGTTGCGTAATTGGGTCGAAGCATTCAACTGAACGTAGAAACGTTGCTCCGTCATAACCACCACAAATGTAAATACGGTTCTTATTTGCCAGTGTAGCTACGCCGAGACGACAGCGTTTGGATAGCATACTCGGCACCGGTGTCCATAGACTCGTTTGCGGATCATACCGTTCAACCTAAAATAAAAATAGGCAATTTTTTTGACTTGGTCATTTTTTTATAGACATTTTATGATATAATTTCTATTTTTTTCTATTTTTAGACATTTTTTTGACATTTTTTGACCATTTATGAATAAATGCTAACCGAATCAAAAATTGAGAGACCATCGTGTCCTCCTAAAACATAAATATAGCCTTCAAAAGCCACTACACCGGCAGCGCTTCGATGTTTCGACATACTCGTCACCATAATCCATCTATTAAATACACAAAAGTATTATGGTAATTATTTATTACCGTATTACCCTGGAAACAGCTGCATGCCGTTAAACGGCGAGTTCGACCAGAGCGCCGGATAAAATAAATTTATCTACTGTTTTATCTACTGAATTTTGCTACTGTTTCCGGGATAATACGGTATTTATTTATTTATTTATTTATTTATTTTTGTTCGCTTACTCATTTTTATCCGGGTTGTAATATTCTACGGTATTCAGAGATGACACGCCATCATAGCCACCACACACGTACAACTGTTTTTCATTTAATGCCGCTGCACCTACAGCGCTGAAACACAATTCTCAATATAATGCATAAAAAATGCATGAATATATTAACTAAACCTTCTTTTGCAGTTCATTGGTGCCACTTTGTTCCATATTTTGGTCTTGGGATCGAACATTTCCACCGTATTCAACCGCTCCACGCCATTATATCCGCCAATAGCGTATAATTTATTATTCATCGTGGCAACTCCCACACGACTACGTAACATACTCATAGCTTCCGCAATCTGCCATCGTCCTACAATAGGATCATAGACCTCAACAGTACTCAAGGAATCACCTAAACAAATCAAATGTTAGTAAATAAAATAAATAGAATTATGAAAAACTTAAACCTGATTTTGTAAGTCCTCCCACTGCATAAATCATGCCGACAATATCAACGCAGCACCGCGGACGAGTACGAAAACTTTGCAATAACGGCCGTCGTTCGGGCATTAAATAATAGTCTTTAGCCTCGTCCACCAAATCCCTGCATTTAAGTGAATTGCGAATTAATTCTTCGGTTGCAACTCTATCCGTTAAGAAATGAGGCGTTAACAATGGCATTCGAACAGCCGTTAGTAAACAGGGTAGTAACGCGTGCCTTAAATTGTCTTTTTTCACCCATGACATGACCCCTTCAAAAACCTATTGAATAAAACAAAAAACCCTTATGAATTTTAATTTCACATCCGGTCTCGTCGATCTTGCTGATAAATGAGATTTTTTTTTTGGTAATCTGTTAATCTTGCTATTCGGTCAATCAGATTGTGTTTCACACGGTCAAATTCTAAATACCAGAAGCTAAATTTTTTTTAGTTTGGCCAAAAATCGAATGTCAAACTCTAAAAAAATTGGTAAAATTGACTTATAGGTCATGAGTAGACCCCAGATATTTATGCAAAATCAAATTCGTTTTATGTGCATAAAATATGCAGGGTTGGGCGAAAAAGCGCCGTCGCGCTATCGCCACTGTGGCGGCGCTGATATATCGCTACTTTCTGTCGCTAAGTCGGAAAGTAGCGCCAATTGTATTTATGCCCTAAATAGCGAAAAAGTAGTACAAGTCGAACTACTTTTTCGCTATTTCCTTACCTAGGCAAAACGTCACACAAACGTCATTCAAATGGCATTCATGTACGATATACCGTCGCCAGAGTAAATGGAACGTTCCATTACTCTGATGTTGCAAATAGCGGAAAAGTAGTGCATCACATTTGCTACATTCGCTTCATTTTCAGCAAGTAGCGCCGCGTCGCTACAAATTTTTCAAAGTAGTGGTAGCGCAATGGCGGTTCACTATTTGATAAATTTGTAGCGCAACACTAGCGACGCTATTTTCTTCAGTAGCGCGCCCAACCCTGAAAATATACACCAAAAATTCCAATTTATGCAATAAAAAATAGCAAAATATGCGACATTAAATCTAAAAATTGTTGAATTTGGTAAAATTTTATGGATTTTTTTTTTTTTAATTTGATTTCATTTCATCGAAAAATTTTTGAAATTGATGAATTTTAATCACCAAATTGTAGAATTCTCAAAAATTATCCAAATTTACCATTACAAGTGTCAAATCTGATGAAATTCCATCACAAAATTTGATAAAATAAATGCCCACAAAGTACATTTCCGGCAGCAAAAGTAATTTATGTTATGCTTTTTTGGCCGTATTTGGCTAAGTGTGCAACAAAAAAACATGCATTTATCCAGGCTCTAGTCCCAAGACTAAAAATTCTGTGTTTGGTATTTTTCCAGTCACCAAAAAACGCCAAGTCTCTATCTTTCTTTTCTTTTTTTTTTGTTACTTGTTCTTCCGACACAACAAACAACTCATCTCTATCGATAATATCTTTGATGTCTTTGAATTGTAGACTAAGAAATTCTTCCGATTTTGACACGTCGACAAAATGTTTTTGAATGTATTTATTGGCTTCCTGCACTAGAGATAAACAGCCCATGGAATCAGCAAATGAGCGTATTCCAAGCACATTACTCGGATGAAGTCTGAAAAAATAAATAAATAAATAAAATTACTTTTCTTATTTAATTGAGTTTTTAAAAATTTTTATTTACCTTTTCTTTAAAAACTCACAGCATGCATCTTTAACTCGTTGTAATTGCAAAAAAGCAGCACCAACTAAAACCGACTGCACATTATTCACATCCATGCTTAATTTTCCAGAATAAGCGAAATTTATAAGCAATTCCATTGCCCTGAAATAAAGAATTTATTAAGACACAATTATTTTTTTTGTGTATTTTATTTCTTACTGGGGTTCAATTCCCTGTATTGTAATTTCTTTTTGTTTACTTTCAGCCATGTCGTGAGTAAACATGGCTTGAAAATATGGTATTGTAGCAGCCAAAACGATTCGGTGAGCAGTGAACGATTGATTATCAATCTGGAAAATAAATTCAAAACATTAATGAGGTTAATTTATATCAAAAATAAATATACCTACTTTTAGTGTAACATCACAAAGTTTTCCTTGACGACGTATTTCTTCCATGATAGGAAAACTCTGCAACGGCAGATCCTTCTGCTGATAAATCGCGCAGTCCTCGTTGATCACGTTAAACATTGTGAAATTTTTTTCCCCCAGTTGGATACTTAGTCAAGAATACGACTGAAATAAAGGAGAGAAGAAAAAATAGACCAAGCAGCCATATTTGTATCGCTCAAACAACAGCACAGCACCGCCACCTTGGCGATAAATTCAATACTCGGTACCGTACCTAATATAGAAATTTTTACGTACTGTAATAATTTGAAATCTTTTTTTGTTGTTATTTTTTCAGAAAATTCTATTCCGAATTTTTGTTTCCGTTCATCTGAATGTTTATCATCGATTTGACGTTCTCGATTTAGATCCCAGGTTTTCTATCAACCTGTTGATGTACCAAATCTAAAAAATTTTGGGGGAAATTTCGTAAGGCGGGGCGATTCAGGACGATTTTTTGTATATTTTGATATGTCCAGTAAAAGAACAAGTGAAATTCATCACTTTAAGAGTCGTTTTGGATAGAACTTGATGTGCTCTTTTCATAAAAAAAATAGTATTTGACTCTCTGACCAATGGTCACCGAGTTTTTTAAAAAAATAAGAGGGTGTCCCAAAATTCCGACAGTGGGGGTGTGTTTGAGACATGGTCTTTTTTCTGATGCTTTTTGGATGAAAACTCAATGAAAACTCAATGAGAACATTCTGTGGGGCTTTTTAGGTCTATAAATTTCGTTTTTAAAAAAGAAAATGTCTATTTAATGAAAAAGAAACGCGTAAAACAGAAAAAGTATGCTTAAACAGTGAAAATATTATAATTACAAGTCAAATTGCTTTATACGTACATCTGTTGTCGAGATGTTCCATAAGTTCGGGTGATGCAACAAAAAACCAATTTTTATCTGTAACGTGTGGCCAAACAAATTCCAAATTGGAAATTTTTTCATGAAATGAACTCTAAAACATGACTCGGATTTGTCCTGGTCATCTAAAATTTCTACAACTTCTCCTTTTTTTCATAATTCTTAAATCCCAAATAACCCCCAGAGTCCCAAATTTGTCTCAGTCAAGAAAGTGGTGTCATCTGTTAACCGTTATTGTTACTAAACCGAAACTTGGACATATATCATTTGAACCCCAAAATGTAGAAAACTATACAATGTCTTGAATTGGCTGTGCAGTAGTTTGTTTATACGTGAACTAATTAGAATATATGAGTGTCTTTTATTCTAACAATTCTGTTGACCAAACTTTGATGCAGAGTTTGTCCAAGCTTCACATGTTACCGTCTTCCCCCGAACATAACGCCATGGCTTTATGTTCAAATAGAGCGCCAGGGTGTCGTTCTATTTTGATTACAACGCCATGACGTTATGGTGTAGGAAAAGAGTAGCAAGATTATTTTTTTCATTTTTTTGTCTATTTTTTTTTTTTTTCT